>SNQJ01S0078013.1:32955-52461 GCA_010110895.2 Picea sitchensis | reverse complement strand
CTTTGATACCAATTGTTAAACATGATAGCCTAACTGAGAGGGGGGGGGGGTGAATCAGTTAGATAAAATTTCTTTCTTTTTATTTAACAGATTACTCAATGAACACATATTATTCCTTTTACTATATGTCTTGCTACAAATCATTCAAATAAATCAATATGCAATCACATAAATAGACAATGACACAAATATTTTCATGAGGAAACCCAAAAGGGAAAAACCTCTTCTTCTTATGAATGAAAGGCAAGCTCCAACTTCTCTTTACATTCTTATTTTATCTAAGATACAACCTAGATGATGTTGCTACCTCTGTTTCTTCAACACCTACTGAATGGAAGCTACAACTCCCATATGTACAAGCACCAACTTGTACAGTAGAATTTTACAGTCTCCCCTTGCTCCTCCCTACCACCCTGGAATCCTTCTATCACTAAGAACCTGCAAACCAACTCTTTATCTTCTCTGTCAAAGATTAAGCATTCAAATCCTCTTTGTTTATATATTCATATCAGAATCCATTCTTGACCAAACCACTTAGATTTATAAATCTGTGCATATGTCTTCTCTCCTTAATCTTTGCTCTATCTTCATCATTTCTTCTCACTGTACCTGAATAATTTTATTTCAGTTCATCTTAATTTACAGAAATGAATTTTAATTTTCTCCTCTGTGTTTGTTTTAGAGCTTCGGCTCTACCATAATTCCCCTCCTATCACACACAATTTCACTTGTATTTACCCTGTACATTCAGAGCGTACACTGGAACCCTCAGGCTTTGAAGATTCATTTACAATAATTGAATAACTACCTTACAGTGATCATCATTGGCCAAGGCATCAAGAAGAACAATATCCACATGATCAGTTTAAATATTTAATCAACACCGTTCGATGAACATACATTTGTTTTTACTTTTCAACATAGAATAACCCTCTAGCGCTTCAACAAGACACTTGTGCTAAACCATGTTCCCATTGGCTGTGACCATAGACTAATCGAAATGCGTTTGAAATTTCTCATTTTGGAAATCCTGTGTCAAAGGGTCTCAACACTCCAAGTTGTGATTCCCAAAATGGAGTGTAGCTTCGTGCTAGCTCTTCCCTCTCACATGACCATCGGAGATAACCACTGCCTATGCCAAAAATGCATTTCGCATTTCGGCATTTCGGTGTTCCTGTGATGAAGCGTTTCGACACTCCAAGTCATGATCCCCGATATTCTCTTTTCTCCGATCGATGACCCACGACCTTTGGTGATCAGACGGTCCTGATCTCATCAGGACTTTGCGTTTCATGATTTCGCGTATCGTGATATCGGAGGTTGGAGCACCTCATTTCTTTGACTTTCCAGTCAACGAAAATTTGATCTGTGACCACGTGTCCTTCCCAAAGATGGATGGTCCTCCTTCTTTCGGGATTTTATAAACCCGCTTCAGTTTTCACTTTAAAGAATGTGCAGGTTCTCCTGGATTTGATGACGATTGGGCTCCGCACTCAGATCTAACGCCCGAGATCCGTTCTCTTCTACTGTGTGCTCCTTCCTTTCTGAATTCCCGATTTCCAAAGGAACTCTCAAATAACCACCGTGAAACTGCTTCTCTCGGTCTTATGGATTATTTAAATTTGACATTAATGACAAAACCAAGCCCTGTGCAAACTGACCAACAAACTCCCCCTTTGGAATTGATGGAAAACTTTAAATCTCTTCTCCTCCATTTGACATCTATGGCAAAGGAAACAACCATACTCCCCTTGAGAAAAGAAAACCACATGTAAAGATGTATCATTTCAACAACAACTCCCCCTATGAAAATAGTCAATAAACCTGTGCAGTCTGATTTTATTATGAAGTCCTTGCAATCTTTGAGAATGAAATGAAATTATAGAGGGTAAACACCCAAATGATCCCTGAGACTTTCAAATTGCATTTTAGGTAAAGGTTTAGTAAATACATCTGCAATCTGATCCTTTGTGCCAACATATTCTAGTTTAATAACATTAGACGACTCTCTTAGAAAATTAAATTTGATAGGAATGTGCTTTGTTTTTGAATGCATAATAGGATTTTTAGAAATACTAATTGCACTAGTATTATCACAAAATATAGGTATAGGTTCATCATAACAAATATGTATATCTTCCAGCATCCGTTTCATCCATAGAACCTGAGTGCAACAAGCTACAACTGCTATGTATTATGCTTCAGCAGTAGACAGAGACACTGCTGATTGTTTTTTGCTTGACCAACTTACAAGACATCCTCCAAGAAAAAATGTTGCTCCACTCGTACTCTTCCTGCCATCAACACAACCTGCCCAGTCAACATCAATGAAAGGATATAAATCAAGCCGATTACTTGTAGGATACCAAAATCCATACTCTGTTTTCCCCTTAAGATATCTGAAAATTCGTTTGACTGCAAGTAGATGAGAAGTTTTTGGTGAAGCCTGAAACCTTCCAACTTGACAAACTTCATGCATAATATTAGGTCTTGTAGTTGTAGCATAAAGAATATTTCCAATCATAGATGTGTACACTGTCTGATCACCATATTTAGTATCATCAAACTGACTTAATTTACAGCTAGTAACCATGGGAGTGCCAACTGGTTTAGAATCTTCCATCTGAAATTTCTTAAGCATTTCATTGATATACATGGTTTGAGAAATGGAAATACCTTTATCAGATTGAGTAATTTGTAGGCCTAAGAAAAACTTCATTTCTCCTAGCATGGACATCTCAAACTCTTTCTGCATACTTTCAACAAATGTTTTACTGAGCCTATCATCATCACTACCAAAAATGATATCATCTACATATATCTCAACAATGATCAGGCTATCATTTTCTTCTTTAATGTAAATATTACTATCAGTGTTACCTTTCTTGAACACTTGCTTCCTCAAGTAATTGTCAAATATCGAATACCAAGCCCTTGGTGCTTGATTCAACCTATACAATGCCTTTTTCAACCTGTAAACATATTGTTCTCCTTCTTGTACCTGGAAACCATCTAGTTGTTCCATATATACTTCTTCCTCTAAATCACCATTCAAAAATGAAAACTTTACATCCATTTGGTAAACATTAATGTGTTTAGAACTGGCATAAGCTAGAATCAGTCTAATGGATTCCATTCTTGCAACAGGAGAAAATTTTTCTCCATAATATATTCCTTCTACATGTGCATACCCTTTACAAACCAATCTAGCCTTATTTCTAGTTATTTTACCCGCTTCATCCATATTATTTCTGAAAACCCATTTAGCCCCTATGGCATTCTTATTCAAAGGTCTAGGAACCAATTCCCATGTCTTATTCTTTTCTATTTGACTAATTTCTTCATTCATTGCTTTCATCCAGTATTCATCTTTAATTGCTTCTTCAATACTTTTGGGTCATCAACTTCATTTGAGTGCCCTCTTCAAATTGACATTTTCCTATTCCAAAACATGACAAGAAAGAACTGAATCTTGAATTATTTTGTATCATATATCCAAAATGGATTTTTTAAACAGGATAACCTAACTGAGAGGGGGAGGAGGGGGGAGTGAATCAGTTAGATAAAATTTATTTATTTTTATTTAACAGATTACTCAATGAACACATATTATGCCTTTTACTATATGTCTTGCTACAAATCATTCAAATAAATCAATATGCAATCACATAAATAGACAATGACACAAAGATTTTCATGAGGAAACCCAAAAGTGAAAAACCTCTTCTTCTTATGAATGAAATACAAGCTCCAACTTCTCTTTACATTCTTATTTTATCTGAGCTACAACCTAGATGAGGTTGCTACCTCTGTTTCTTCAACACCTACTGAATGGAAGCTACAACATCCAGATCTACAAGCACCAACTTGTACATGAGACTTTTACAGTCTGCCCTTGCTCCTCCCTACCACCCTGGAATCCTTCTCTGTCACTAAGAACCTGCAAACCAACTATTTATCTTCTCTGTCAAAGATTAAGCATTAAAATCCTCTCTGTTTATATATTCATATTAGAATCTATTCTTGACCAAACCACTTAGATTTATCAATCTCTTCATATATATTCTCTCCTTAATATTTGCTCTATCTTCATCATTTCTTCTCACTATCCCTGTATAATTTTATTTTAGTTCATCTTAATTTACATAAATGAATTTTAATTTTCTCCTCTGTGTTTTTTTCAGAGCTTCGGCTCTACCATAATTCCCCTCCTATCACACACAATTTCACTCGCATTTACCCTGTACATTCAGAGCATACACTGGAACCCTCAGGCTTCGAATATTCAGTTAAAATAACTGAATAACTACCTTACAATGATCATCATTGGCCAAGGCATCAAGAAGAACAGTATCCACACGATCAGTTTAAATATTTAATCAACACCATTCGATGAACATACGTTTGTTTTGACTTTTCAGCATAGAATAACCCTTGAGTGCTTCGGAAAGACACTTGTGCTAAACCATATGCCCATTGGCTATTACCATAGACTAATCGAAATGCGTTTCACATTTCGCATTTAGGAAATCTTGTGTCGAAGGGTCTCAAAACTCCAAGTTGCGATTACGGAAATGGAGCATAGCTTCGTGCTAGCTCTTCCCTCTCACATGACCATCGACGATAACCACTGCCTACACCAAAAATGCTTTTTGCATTTTGGCATTTCGGCGTTCTGCATTTTGGCATTTTGACATTTTTCATTTCGGCATTTCGGCATTCCTGTGATGAAGTGTTTCGACACTCCAAGTCGTGATCCCCAATATCCGCTTTTCTCCGATCGACGGCCCACGACCTTCCATGATCAGACGATCCTGATCTCATCGGGACTTTGCGTTTCGCGATATCGGAGGTTGGAGCACCTCCTTTATTTGACTTTCCTGTCAGCGAAAATTTGATCTGTGACCACGTGTCCTGCTCGAAGATGGACGGTCCTCCTACTTTTGGGATTTTATAAGCCCGCTTCACTTTGCACTTTAAAGAACGTGCAAGTTCTCCTGGATCTGACGACGGTCGGGCCCCGCGCTCGGATCTATTTCCCGAGATCCATTCTTTTCTACTGTGCACTCCTTCCTTTCTGAATTCCCGAGTTCCGAAGGAACTCTCGGCTAACCACCGTACAACTGCTTCTCTCAGTCTTATGGATTATTTAAGTTTGACATTAATGACAAAACCAAGCCCTGTGCAAACTGACCAACATGATTCATATAATCCTTTATTGGAATGAACTAAATTGTCCAACCAAAAATATTCAAATTATTCTTATATAAAAACTAAGTAGACTAAGTTGAAACCCGTGCTACTATCAACTAAAGCATCAATCCTCAAAATCAACAATTGAGGAAGAGACAATGATGAACTTATGGAGTGTCCTCTTCTAGTGTTTGATTGTGGGCTTGAGTCATAACAATCATTTTTTCTTGCATTGTTCTTGAAGAGTTGTAAGCTAAAAAGGATTGTGCATGATCTTGTAGAGGATGGGGTGTGGTGATTTTAGGAAAAAAGGGGCATGTGTGGGCAGTTATTGTTGGAATATAAAATTACAACAATACATACTAAACTCCATAGCTCACTTTAAATTGTCATCCAATGACCATGCAATCTTATAAGGTGCACCACAATGTATATGAAAAACTACAAAGGTCATAGTAAAGCTAACTTATCTCTTCATCTTCCCATGGATTGACTATTGTGACAAGAATAGTGTTAAGTCATAGTAATACATAAAAATATATTTTAATAGTGTTAAGTCATAGTAATACATAACAATATATTTTAATAGTGTTAAGTCATAGTAATACATAACAATATATTTTTTTAACTGACCAAGATTAATTACCTATGTGAGACCTAGGTTTAGACTTGGTTGGATCCCATGCTTGCGCCAATAATAAACACTTTTAAAAGCATGAGTATGCCATTTATAAAATCATGGTACCGTCTCCTAAATTTTCCAAAAATAGGCCTAGTAAAAAATCTTCCTATCTACAGTCGGTTGCCTGAAAATTTCAAAGCATGTAAACATTAACATTCATTTTTTCAAAATATTTAAAGAGTGTAAGATGTCAACCAACTATTTTAATGTTAAAGTTGGTTTACCATAAGTTTTTTTTGTTCTCATCTCATTTTTTTGGCAACTAACTCTGTCATCTTTTATGAGTGAGAATATGCAATTTGGGGACAATGTACTCCTATGTGGGAGTGCGGAAGAATGGTAAGGTATATTTATTATGATCCGATACTACTTGGATATGTCCTAAATAAAAATGCAATATGACCTATATATGAATCTATAAATACTATTGGGATATTTTTTATCTTATATTCATTGACAAATTGAAAAAATAGAGACAAAACTTTAAAAATAAAGTGAACACATCTTATTAGGCATGAGTAGGTAGAGTAAACATGCCAAATAATATAATATAATATAATATAATATACAAAGGATATATTATATTTAACACACGTTATCTATCTATCTATCTATATATATATATCCAATTTAAAATTATTACAACAATTCCCAAAACTTCTCCATGACTCACTCACATAGCTTGAGAAACTTGCTACCCGTTGCCTAGAGAAGAGACAAATCCAACAACAATCGACCCCATCTATGAAAAAGATACTAGGGTGACCCTAGACTTGGAGAAGAGACAAAACACCTAGAGAAGAGACAAGAAGCAATGGTCCTTGACTATAGCAGACCACAATCTTAGCACAATAGGGGACCCAAATGATATCTAAATTGGAGAGTCCCCAATCATTTTTTGATGTTGATTTTGATATGAAGATGGTGAGAGAAGAGGTGATATATTTGTAGTGCTTTGGTGAAATAGAGATCTCATTTAAAGCTTAGTCACTTAGATATTTGCATGTTTCCTCCAAAACTCATAAAATTCCTTGGCCATGGTTGTATTGCATCATCTTCATTAGATTTTCCATGAAATTGCAAACCACCTCTCCTCATCCTACTTTTCATATGATTTATGTTGTTGGATTTATTGTTTAACTTTCCCTAGTTGTTTTTGGGTCGTTATTCTGGTCAATTCTCAAGTTACAAGCCTATTTGGGCATAGATGTCATTTCTTGATTAGCCCCGATTTCATTTCATTCCCTTGGATGACCATCACTTATGCATTTATACAAACTAGGGCTTGTAATAAAGACTTTCACTTACTTCACAACATGGCCCATATCTTTGCTTTGGTTGGGTGCCACTTTAAGCCTGCCTTATCTGCACTAATTTTAGGCAAGTAATAAGGCATGACATCATACCCATAAGGCATGCTATCATTCCAATAGTGGTTTTGTTTGAGAGCTTACTTCATTTCATTTGATAATATTTTTGGATACCTATATTCCAAAAATTTAAAGATTTTAAAAAATAAATAGTTGTTCAACACATATAAATCATTGGTATTATTCTCTTTCTAGCCATTTGGATACCATTGTACAACTAGGACATAAATCTTATCCACCATTCATTTTACTAGCATTCCTAGAGTACTCTTGTACAATAAGACATAAAAGAACATAGGAAACCATATCAAATGACATGTCTTCAGGGATGATTTTAGGGGCTAAATTTCGCTCATGGGCTAATTTTCCATGGTTTTTCCCAAAAAAATATTCGCTATTCTAAAAATGATTCGCCCAAATTTTATAGGATAAAATGATTTTACCTTGAAATTCGCCAAAAGTTTACACAAACTACATAAAATCCTTAGAAATTTGAATATTTTTACAAAAATATCGCCAAACATTTATAGTTGTCGTATGAAGGATTGGTAAGATTCGCCAAGGCTTCTACAATTTAAAATAAACTTCCATCCTTAAAATCATCCCTGCATGTCTTGGGGTAATTTAGAGGACTATTGGCATATATGGTTATTGAAAATCTAGGCCAAATGAATTTGATAACATGGGTGGAGACACATTTGATAAGATAGACCATTCAATGTGACATGGACATGGTATTCTCTTGTCCAAATAGCTTACATACAAACCAAGGTATCTTGTTGTAAGGACATTTAAACTGCTAATATCAAAATAGCTCTTCTTGGTGGGGTAAATAAGTGGTGATATCAAATAGGTATTGATTAATTAATATGGATATGGGTGCTCAACAACAAACTATTGTGTTTTTCAAAAAGTTAAATTATTAATGGATCTTTGAAGGAATAACATACTTGCAATGTCATTAGCAAGAGGTCAATGATAATCAAACCATTACCTAAGATGATTATAAGGGTTTTAGGATTGTACAATTTATAATCCATAAACAACTGTGACAATT
Source organism: Picea sitchensis (assembly GCA_010110895.2). Lineage (NCBI taxonomy): Eukaryota > Viridiplantae > Streptophyta > Pinopsida > Pinales > Pinaceae > Picea > Picea sitchensis. The sequence goes on along the minus strand of SNQJ01S0078013.1, from coordinate 44,159 downwards.
ACAAAAAGTAGTTACAAATTTTTTTCATGGGTGGTGTCATTCCTATTGTGGAAAAAAATCCAAATTCTTGGCATAAATCCTTTAACCACAATTCATGCATGGAGAAGGTTCTATCACCCGGTTAAATAATTTCTAGGGTAAGTCAACATGTTTAGCATGACATATCCTCACAATTTGGCACTTGATCACAATCATTGACTTTACTTAAGACAACCTTAATATTGAAAAAGGGTACCAATTGTGGCACTGATCACCATAAATGTTTCTCGTATCATTTGCATTTTCTCATTACTTGGAGCCATTTTTCTCAATACTTTTTTAATTGGTGGAAAATAAAGTTGCTAGGCATAGGGTGTTTCTTCGAGGTATTTTAAATGTTTGTTAAAGTTGATGCTTGAATTTCTCCTAGGATTCCCCTTCTCAAATCATAGGAGCCTTTACATTGATGCCACCCTTATGGAGAGGGATGTCGAAACTAATTTGTTCTCAAAATGAGTTTTGATCACCAAATTACGGAATAATTGTTAATCTATTTTTATGTGTGGGCATGGACAACCAAATAGATATATGTCAGATATTGGTTCAGATAGCCATGTTAGTTTTGAAGAAAGAGGGGAAGGGGAAACATCAAGTAAGAGTTTGAGATCGTTTGCGGGTGGTAATGTCAGAAGAATTTAAAAAAAAAAATACAGATTTTTTTCTTGCTGAAGGAGGGATGTGCTCTTATAGAAATAAGATTGATGGAGATAATAAAGTGCTATTGATATACAAGCATTATGTGAAAATCTTGGAACCAAACCCACTTCCTAAGTTGAACATCAATTTTGTTATCATTGGGAGAACATATCGAATTACTCCATCTAGTTTACATGGGTTGGAGATATTTTCTATGGATGGTGTAAACATTCCATACAACAATGAATTTGAATTGATGGAGTATGGTGGTCCAACATACATATATAAAAATTGGATATGGATAGCACAATATCTATTGAGTACATAGAGATATGAAATTTGTGAAATTATAACCAAATGAAAGAAACCAATCAAAATAAAGGAATATATATATATATATATATATATATATATATATATATATATATATATATATATATATATATATATATATATATAAGTCCTGAATTTAAGGAAATTATGAGGAGTTCATACTGAAAAAGATTTAGGAAATTCTGCAGAGTTCATACACAAATATTCATGTCTTGGAAACATGAATAACTACCTAGATGTATATTCCTTTATTTTGATTGGTTTCCATATATATATATATATATGGAATTTGTGAAATTATAACCAAATGAAAGAAACCAATCAAAATAAAGGTATATATATATATATGTAAGTCCACAAGATTTAGGAAATTCTGCAGAGTTCATACACAAATATTCATGTCTTGGAAACATGAATAACTACCTAGATGCATTTTTTAGGGGTGTTATGGAAATAAAGTTGTGGTGTATTTAGTAAAACCAATAGTTGTGGGGAAGGAGTTGTTAATCGATTACAATTTGAACATAATTAAGGAAATATGTAATTACATTTTTATAGTCGTTATTTATTGATTGTGTTTGAATATGATTTGCAATAGTTTTATCTTATACATTTTTTATATAATTAACATATTGGTGTTTATGTTGCAGGTTGATTCAAGCATTTAGGCCAGTTTTTTTTCCTTTGAGAATTTAGGATGGGTTTTGGTTCATTTGAGGTTTTTAAGTATCTCAACAGTTGAATGGGTGAAAATGATCTAGTTGATGATCTCACTATAGAAATGGATTCCACCTCCATGATTCCACCAAATTGGGCTCAAATCCAACACATTGAGTGATATTTGTAAACATTTTGCAATAATGAATTAGAAGAAAAGACAAAAATATACCAAGCAATCATTAATGAATTTCCATCATAATTATATTATGTAGATTTCCCTCATTTTGATCTTTATGTAGATTCAACCCATCTCCTCATTATTGTCATCAACCATGGCCAATGGGAACAAAGAACTAATATAATTGCAGACACAGTTTTGAATGTTTCATGCACTAGTACATTCACATTTCCAGATCTATCAAGTCCAATAATGAAATTTTTTACTAGCCTCCTTAACACATATTTTCTTCTCTCCAACTGGAAGAGCATGCTCAAAATAGAAATGATTTTGGTTAAGCAAACTATAAGTATCCCATATGATCATTTCAACCCGATTGTTTGGCCCAAATAAATTTCTCAATCATCATGATACTTGATAAAGTGGTGGCATATCCATGAATTTTAGACCCATGTGAACCTAAAATCATAGGATCAATTTACTTTTAAAGTTTGCATAGTTTGAACCTATGCCACATTCTGATGAATTTTGGCCACTAGGGTGCACCTATGGAGAACATGATTGTATATGTTTCAATGATGATGAGATTTTTCAATGATATGTTTTGGATGTTTTAATGATGCTTTAATGATGATTATTTGTGCATGATGTGCTCTAAAAGTTATATCAAATATGAATGTTTAACCTTGCATATGTTGAACGTTGATAAGTTGGAGGTTATGTTATGTTGAAAGTTTCCCCACTTTGAAAATTGGTTTGTTGCAAGTGAACACACATCAAGTGAACGTGTGTCATCCTATCCTAGAATGAAGACGATTTTTGGGGTGAGGACTAATGTTGTGGTTGAGATATTGAAAAATGTGAACCAATCAATCAAAATATTTCCTTATGATGTGGAACGATCTCGTAATATCTTGCAATCCCGAGCTGAATACAATCTTTCATGTGATAAGGTTTCCTCATCTCTTCTACAATCTCGATTTATTCAAACTTCCCATGATCGCAGGCCCTTATCAACATTCTTTTTATTATTTTCCTCTCTATGACCTGGTGAAAATACAATTGCAAATTCGTAGATAAAAACCATTGCTCTCTCCTTCTCTCTTTACAATGCTCCTAACCATGAAAATGAGTGCCACCAGGATCAACCCAATAGTTTGAATCAATATTATTCTTTCCAAGGTGCAAGGATGCTTTAAATTGATTCAAGTACATATCAATAACAATAACGTTCGACAACCCCCGAGGTGTAGGGAAGTCGGTGATGTAGTGTATTGTTAAGGAAATATGTTGGGTGAAGTCATGGGTTAGAAACCATGGATTACCTTTTATGTTTCGTATGGGGCATCGTGGTCACACCTGGAGGTTATAGAGGTATAATTTGTTGGATTTAATTGTTGTGAAAGTTGGTTGTCATTGATTTCAACGCTTAGGTATTGATGTCAACCCTTGGAGAGGTCTAGAGATGTTGGAAAATTGTATGATCGAGATGGATGGTGAGTTAGTGTTAGAATATGATGGATGTGCTCGTTTAACCATAAACAATATCACTATTGTCACCCAACCATAGGCCAAAGCCAACCCTGAGCACCTTAACCTTGACAGAGAATCATTATGGAAGAAAACCCTAGGCTATATAGCCAAAAAATATAACGCACCTCTCTCTCCAAGGATAGTGCACCAAACAAGAGATGATCAGATAGTTTGAACCATAATGAAGATATAGTCCAAGAAAAAACCGAAATCTTCTAGCTGCAGCAGCTGCAACGACATCTCTCCTCCAGAATTGCTCAAAAATTGGCCAACTGCAGTGCGCACAAGTGTTGCTTCTGTAGTTTTGAGAATGCCTGCCATAATGAAGACTGGCCTCCTGTATTTATACTAAAACTAGCAAACTTCCTGGGCCGACTTCTCATTTTGGTTGCTTATTTACTTATTATATAATATTTCATTTAGTCGACTTCTTCTCTTGGAGGCTAATAACCTAATACAAGCTATCCTCTTGAGTTGACTTGTCTTCTAGGGTTATTAGACAACTAATTAGGGTTTTTTATTGCTTCCCAAAATATTCTATTTTCGTCAGGTTTACACGTGGAGGTAAATACCTCCCGCAACTACCATAATATCAACACTCCTTCCTAGCTAGGGAGGTATTAAAGGTAATGGTCTTGAGGACAAACATACCATTCACTCCATAGCATCAACATAGTCATATAGACTATCTCATGATTAGATCATGAGCACCATCATCACTATCAGTTTCATCAGTTGCATCATCTCTCAAAACCATACTCCATTTGAGTAATCAGACATGATGTTGGATAAGTCAATCACTCCACAGAGTGACATAGGAGCCATTCTTTTTTCCGTCTAGGAAATCTCTGTCCATTGATCATCCATCTAGCTGATAATCATTTCCAACACTACTGATAGTCTTAAAGGAAATCAGAACAATGTCATTCAATAGAACGCAACTGTGTCTATCCATAGTAGTACACAACTACAATCTAGTGGTACACTGCCACACCAAGTAGCACACAGATACTTGATCAATGACATATAGTCATAATCATTGGAACACATCCACCACAGTAGTATACATCTACTGTCTGGAGATGTGCAGTCTCCATAACAATCATATCATCAACCTGGACATAAAACATTGTTATGATATATAAACTGAATCATCTGGGCCATTCTTCCACTCACATCTGTGAGATCTAGAAGAGCATCTGCCCTGAGAAAGTAAAACATCAATGATGAGCTATCTGGACTATTATTCTGAAGAAAGGAGGAATAACTGTCCTGATTTCTAAGCCTGGACCATTCACCTATCTGGGCCATTCCTCCAGCACTAAACAAATTGCAACTTGGAGAGAATGAATCTGCCCTAGGGAATGCCTATCCTTGATTGCTGAACCTAGACCATTCACCTATTTGGGCCATTCATCTGACACTAAACAAAGTGAATACCGGAAATAATGAATCTTCCCTAGGGAATGACTATCCGGACCATTTCCAAAGGAAATGACTGTCCTGAAACAACCTCCAAAACAGACCATTCTTCGAAATTGTTCACAAATGTGAGCTTTGAAAGAGTGATTGTCCAGCGAGGTGAACCATTCTTCTTGACCACTACTAAGAGTGACCGTCAAGAAGAGAGACCGTCCTAGACCATTCCCTATGTTAAACACAAGGGGAATTGTTGTCTATGGTACATCAACAATCCATCGAACCATTTTCATTATGAAAATGACCGTTCGATCTGGACCATTTTTCGAATTGGAAAATGCCTGTCCGCCAGAAATCTCAATCCACTTTCCGAACTGGAAAGGAACTTCTCATCCTGGACCATTTTTCGAACTTGAAAAATGACTATCCATAAATCAATAACACATCAGTGCTCCCTCCCAACCCGGGAGTCATCTCTTCCTTTTTCAATATGGAAGTTGTCCCCACGAGCTCCATCTTGAGTACACAAAATTTTTCATCTTGGACAGAGGCTTCACCAAAATGTCTGCTTATATGCTCATATGTGGAGATATATATTGGAGAACCACTTTTCTCTTTTCTAGACTTCATCATGAAGAGTGTAATGCTTTATCTCAATGTACTTCGGTCTTTCTGGAAAACTAGTTTTTCTCTGAAGGCTTCATATAGCTCTGATCATTACATTATATCATAGTTGAATTCATCTCTTTTGTTTCATGTTAGCTCATAATATCGTGGCAAGGCTCAAAATGGAACATATCCATGTGGAACTTCTTCTTTCATCATGAGAGTTTGTCATAGATTAACAATCCATCATCCTGGACTTCTGAGTAACCATTCTGACTTTTATCATAGAAGGTTTTCACCATGATTTTTCTATGCATGAGAGGCTTTGCACCAAGTTGTTTGAATCCAAACAAAATCTTCTTCCATCTGCATACAACAGTCTCTTTCTGGTATACCTCAAAACCTTGAGGTTGCTCTACATGTGCTCTTTGTTCAACTATTTTGGAGAACAGTCTTTGCATTCATCTGATGTAAACTCCAAACCATGGATATTGCAGACGATATACTGGCTCATGTAGAGTTATGTCTGGTTTACAAGAAGTCATCATAGTCTTCTCCCTCCATCTGGGAGAACCTCTAGTTCTGGATCTTGCAATGATTTCATTCATAAGTCTTCCATACACTGTTCTTCATCACAACTTTTAGTTCCTCTTCTTGATTTCTTTTAGTGAGTTCATATCAGGCTGGTAGTCTTTTGATTCTTGATACACGACTGGTTGTTCTGTATTTTCTTTCTCTCTTGGAATCTTCATGTTCTTCCTCATGTTTCTCTTTAGATCTTGAGTTCATGGAGTTTTCTATAGATTCCATGCTCTTGAAGATTCCAACTTATTTCTTTCATCATAGGATCATGGATGTGAATGGACAACTAGGGATTACTTTAAGGCTTCTTTTCGAAGAAGACTTCTTCTGAAGTCACACTGGAAACGTGCTTCTTTTCATGGTTGCTACCATGGATAGATACTTCATCATCTTCAATGGATCATATAATTTACGATTATCTCCCTCCTAATCCTTGCTTCATGCATGGATGCATTCTCTTCTTTTGGAAATATATAATTGGTTCCCCCCATCTAACAGAGTCCATGCTTTCGTTTGCATCCTTATTTATTTCTGCAAAGTGTCACAAGTCTTTTTCCAATTTCCTCTTGATTGTTGACTTCTTTATGCCTTTACTTCTTCTAGGTTTCTTCAAGATTGATTATGATAATAACTTCCACATGAATTGTTACCAGGGTTTTTTGATGTACTTCATCCTTTCATGTGTATTGTCTGACTTGTAGCAATCCTCATCTTGTTGTTCTTCCATAAGTATAATTTCTCTTTGAAGAAATATATATGCAAGATATGTACATAAAACATGGTATGTACAAGAACTATGAAGAGTGTTGTTTACCTTGTCTTAGAAGAAGTCTGGTTCATCCTACTTAATATTCTTTGAAGGTTCCTTTTCTTCGACAATTGATGCTTCGTGTGTCTCCTTCCTTTTCTTTAGCTCAGGACAATGATTCTTGTAGTGACCATACTTTCGACAGTTGAAGCATTGTATTTTTGACATATCTTTCTGTTGATTTGGATTCTCCCTTGAACCAAACTTCCTTTTGTTCTTGAAATTCTTGAATCTTTATGTGAAGGCTTGATCATTGTATTTCTTTTGAGGTTTCTGTTATAACCATAAATTGCACCACACATGCTTACCTGGCATCAAGAAAACTCATATCCCTTCATTGCCAAAACATCAGCTGAAAAACCTCTTTGAAAATCCTCTTGGGTGAAGGTACACGCGCCCTAACCCACTACTGCACATGGGTGAACGCTGACAGGCCTACTACATCCCGTGTTTACCTAACAAAGCACAAAAATAGAAAAGTTTCCGACGGGACAAAAAGCTATGGGTCAGTTAACTGAAACTCCCGGCCATGCATGGCCGAGAGTTCGTCCAAAATCTTAGCTCCTTCTAGCCTATAAAAGAAGGGGTAGGGGTACCATTTAGAGGAGGAAAATAATAGCGAAGAAACTCTGCCCATTTGCCAAATCCAGTTGTCCCAACCCTTTAGCCTTTCCTCAAGCCTAAGGAGAATTAACGCAAAGCAGTTGGAGGACAAAGAAGAGGAGGAGCCCAGGATCAGGATCAAGGAACGATGGTCGGTCTCAACATTTATTGTAAGTTGATTCATTTTGAAAATAATAAAAGAATACTTTTCCCATCCCAATGCGTGAGTTATCTATGATTTGTTTAATTTATGCTTAATTTCTAACCCTCAAGTAGAAAAATAGCATGCATGTGTAGTGGTTTGACTTGATTGCAGGATTGTCTTTGGAAGTAGCAGCGCAAGAAAGCGGGCAAAGCGCAACGAAGGATCTACACCAAACATCAGTAAAAAGGTTAGTAGTTCCTTTCCATGCATGTGTCTTGAAAGAGGGTTTTAAGTTTTGGGTGGTAGGTTAAAAGTGATTTATTTACGGTCATAATCTGCATGCAAGTCTGACCCTAGTTTGCTAGTCCGTAGGGTATATTTCCCAACAACAGAATTGGCGACCATAGTGGGGAAGATACTCTTTAGGGTTTCCGGATTTAGTTGAGGTTTTTGGGTAGTTTAAAGGATTAGATTTTTTGTTTCTTTGTTTGTCTGTTTTCTGTTATGTCAGAGCTAGCAGGGAACCTAGTTCTTTATACCATTTTTTCCTTGACTGTTGGTTGACGGTAATTATCGGGACACACAGAGGTACACGTGGCCTGCAGAAGGCCTGCACGCGTGTAACCCGTGCCCTAATCTCTTGCAGCCCACGTTTGAACGCTAGTTGTAGAGGTTTCAGTAGCGTGTAGGAGTCATAAATCTTGAGAGGTAGTCCTCCTCCTCCCTGTCATAATTATACATTCTCAGGGGGCTTTCTGGATCCTGTCTGAGTCTTGCTGGTTCATAGTCTCGTCTCAGTTTGCTTGATTGCTTTTTGTTATTCTTTGCAATTATTATTCTTTTTTGTTGGAAGAAGCATCCAAGCCTTCAAGAGACCCTAGTGGTCAATACCAGAGGCCTCTTCCAGGTCTGGGCTGCCTATGTTTAGTTTTGTCTTGGAGTTTATACATACACATGACCTGTGCAAGTGCAGCCCACGGGTACCCGCGCGCTGTTGTAGCTCAGCACGCGTTTGCACGCGTGCTATTTCAGTGACAGTAGCGGGCTTGACATGCTTCTTTTCATTCAGGGTGGGGCAGTCATCCCCTCCTGTGGTGAGAAGTGTTCCTCTCAGGGGTTTGATTCTAGGGTTGCATAGTCAGTAGGTTAGGGCCTCTTACCCTTAGCCTGTTTTGTCTTAGTTGATAGTTAATAGAAAAGATAAAAAAGAAAGATTTTGTTTTATGGCTTTTAGACAAGCGTAAGAGTCGGTGCTTTCTTGATTTCCATTGGGTGTCTTTGCTCTGATTCTTTTCGATCTGCGCTTTAAGCCAGAATTTTGTTTTGTTTTCTTGGTTTTGTGCTTGTCGGCATTTTCCCTTCGTTGCTTCATTTAGCACTTTAATAAAAAAATATATATCTCTTTTTCATTTTCTTCTTTGTTTGAAGATTGTGTTTCGGCATCAATAGCTAGGGAGAATTCTTTTTGTTCATAAGTTTTTGCAGTACATTTAGAGCATAAGTAGCTCGTAGTCGAGTGAAATTCCTTTGTGTTTGCTGCATGAAATCTTAGAAAAATTGAAAAGGAAAAGAAGTCTTTCTTTGTGAAAAGTTGTTGATTTTTGCATTTAGTAAAAGTTTTTGTTTCCAACATTTTTCATTCATTTTTGCTTTGGGTCTTTACACATCATTAGTTTCACCTTCATATCCCATGACATAAAAAATCCCATAAAAGCAATGCTAATTTAAAATCTATTAGACTTTTTCGTAGGGTTCACATACTAGCTCAGGACTAGGGCCTTGGATTAGGTTGGAGAGTAAACTCTCCAAGGCCACTCAAAACCAAACATCGGAGTCTGTGATAAGGAGTGTAGAAGTCCATTTTCGTGGAAGTTATCCAGGACCCCCCTCTAACACAGGGGATAAACACGAGGTCGCGTGAGGAAAGGTAGCGGAGATAACCCCTCCAAAACTGGACCAAGCGTAGTGGAGAACACATATCGAGGATTTGTTGAGGGATTCCGTCGTTTTCATTTGCCACGGGGCTTCGTGAGTCTCGAATCTGTTCGAGGTCCTCAGTTGTCTTCTGGACCATTTTCTCTCGATACCCTTGACAGGTTTCGGGCTTGATGGCCTGCTCATTGTGGTCTACCCGACTATCGATTGTACCCGCATGGTGACTGTTCGCGTGCTGGCAAACTAGTTGGCAATCTTGTTAGGGACATAAACAGGTGACTGCGGGGGTATACCACGGTACCTAGGACAAACATCGGGCCACTCTTTGCAGAGTATACCCAGAGGGTGCTTCCGTTTTCGAGTTGCACTTGCACCGGTAAGTTTCTCTAGTGTTGGTTGTTGTAACTGTTCTTCCAACTAGTTTAGTGTTTGCTTGACTTATCTCTTAGGGGCTTTTTTTTTAGTGGGTGTTACTGTTTGAACGTGTAGAATACCTTAGCGTGTCTTGGATCTTCTCACACAATGGAGGATCCTGAGCTTCGCCGGTCACGAAGGCTCCTGGGCCTGCCGCCGGTTATACAAGAGCCACCCCCGCCACCATTGAGGCGGAAGCTACACCAACAAGGGTCTTTCGAAGCAACCGGGTTACAAACAATTGTGCCCGAACAACTCCCGGAGGAATCAACCGCCAACCTTGGCTCGGTTGAAACCCCAACCACTGATACTTGGCCATCAATCATTGTACCAATCCAATTTTATGAACGCCTACCAGTGCCTCACATAGTTATGGAACCAAACGTTGTTACTTCCTCTGGGAATTCTTCCATTCCCACCACCGTTGCTACCACAGGAGAAGCATCTCCTAACTTGCTGTCGTCGGTCCGGGCCACCATTGTCTCGGCCGAAACTATGTCGTACAGTGGACCGACCCCATCTATCGCGGGGGCCACAAATCCCTTCACACCTAGTGCGACAGGCTCTCCGTTTTCGTACGGTATGCCTAGTTCAGGTACACGTCCTGCACTCACTCACTCCACTTTACAGACTTTGGGTCTGGGGGCAGGGAGCTCTAACGCTCCTCTGCAAGGTCAACTTGGGGGCATTCCTTTCCCTTTCAATGCTTTTCCTTACGCTGGAGGTCATATCTCTCCTTCGTCCCCTTCGCTTGGTGGTTTGCATCAGCAGTCCGCCGGGCAGCCTACACACACGAGTTTATTTGGAGCCGGGATTCAAGGAACACTTTCGCAAACTCTGCCAGTCGGTTCGTCACCGTTTGTTTGGAATAGGACGTTTGGTAACAACACTTTCGCATCCACTGCTTTCCCGTCTGGGGGCACTCCCATTTTTGGATAGTCTACTCTGGCGCAGGGTACTATTCCTGCGTCGGGGGCACATATAGCAGGACCTTGGAACTCAGGACAAGGATCCATTCCCTCCTTTGGAATGTCGTTCTGGGGTAATTCTTTCCACAGTCAATGGAACCCTGGATAGACTTCTATTCCTCTCCCGTCAGGACCGGCATGGGGTAATCCTTCCCAAATTCCTTCAAACACGATGCATGCCCAACATCCGATGTCCTTTATGGGGAATCAACCAATGATGTCTCCACAGATGAAAAATCCTTACGCTGGTCAGGGCCATGGTTTCTACCAAAATCCGGGCCAGGAACCAAACTTTTCCTGGCAACCTGGTGCCAGTCAAACTCCAGAACCGTTTTTCCTAGGCTA
>SNQJ01S0078013.1:14938-25712 GCA_010110895.2 Picea sitchensis | reverse complement strand
GGGGGGGAGAGAGTAATCAAATGCATAGAAACATAGATAAATTTCAGAGGCATGAAGACAGGGGGAGGAGTCCCAAGGACAGTTTAGAAAGGGGGAGTAGTTCCAAAGGGAGATACCCTTTTCCATTGAAGTCAAAAGGGGAGAGTGAGAAAAATTGATAAGGACTAATGGTCACAGGGGGAACATGAGAATTGGAGCATCAATGTTGCCATCAATGTTGGTGTTTCCATCAATTCCAAATTGGGAGATTGTGGGATAGTTGGTTATCATTGATCTCAACCCTAAGAGATTGATGTCAACCCTTGGGAGGTATAGAGATGTTGGACATTTGTATGATTGATATTGATGGTGAGTTAGTTGGGTGCATTTGATGTACTCTACATGTAACCCTTAAGGTGTGGTTAAGGAGCCCGAGTTTGTATGAGGAATAAATACATACAGATCAATGAATTTGCAGGAAAGACTATCATAGATGGATATTACGCATCGTGTCATTTTCGATGATATGTGGTACGTCACATGGTTTCTCATGGGTGAGGAGATATGGATTTGTAAAGTTGGAGGACCCTCAAGAATATTCTAGAAGACCCTAGAAGGTCAACAAGAAGTCAATTATTCTATAAGATACTAGAAAGTATTCAATAAGTTCACTAGTCAAAGTGGTTGCAACTAGCAGTTAATTATCGGTAAAGTTGTTGAAATAAGAAAATAATTAAAAATAAATTAGTTGAAAAAAGAAGTGGTGAGTTTACTAATTATGGGTAAAGTAGTTGCAACAAGAAAGTGGGTTAGCCCTAGAAGAGGGAATTTAGGTAAAATAGTTAGAACATGATCCCTAAAGGAAGGCACTTGGAGAGTGTAAAAAAGAGAGAAAGAGACTTCTATTAGCACGTATTGAGCACATTGAATATCCATCTTGTGAAAGGTTTATTGCAGGTACTCATTAATATATCTGAAGTTGCACAAGTCTGAGGAAGCAAAGGAAGGTTGACGATAAAGTTTTACAATTTCAGTATAGAGCGGGAAAATCATGAAAAAACCTTATTAGGTTCATCCCCGTGGGTTAAACAATAAATGTAGCGCAAGGCACACCCACAAGTTGCATATAGGATGTCATGCAAGGCCCTTCAGTACATTCGTCTTCGCTGTGCGAGACACTACCAGATATGAATTTTGAGGAGTGAATCTGGTTGTAGAAGCTGAGGAGAGGCTATAAGAAGTTTGACAATGTTCAGGTACAACATATCTAGCTACATAATAAAAAAGGTATGTTACATGCTAGTTGTAGTTGGATGTTGGTGATTGTATGGTATATGGTCATAAGAGATTGAGCATTTACCCTTGAGGGACTATTGGCCATATGGTATATGTTGCATGAGGTAGATCTACAGAGGAACATTATTGGTGCACTTGTTGTTTTTCACTGGCACACTTTGTTGGGTATATTGTTGAGGCATTTGTTTGTACATGGTTGAGGTATGGTCTTGTGAGCATAGGTATTCTCCTAGAAATTCTAATAGTTGTATGGTTCTTGTTGTAGTGAATGTTCTGGGGAATATCTGGTGAGGTACATTTCTGGTGCACTTAGTTTGATTTATTGGCATATTGTTTGGTTCATCATGAGAGGAATTTGTAAGTGTTCTTGGTGTGTGATTGTGTTATGAGTGATACATGTTTGAGGGATTTTGGTTGAGGTATGTTGCTGAATTTATCGGTACAGATTGAGGGTGCATAACAGTGAGGGTTTGATGCTTGATTTATGTGAGGATTCACTACACTTGGTTTATGATTGTTTGTATATGTATGTCACATGATTAGAGAGATATAGTTGTACATGGTTTGAGCTATACACCTGTGACAGTTGGTATGAGATATATGTGATCAGATCTGATTGGTTGATGAGATTAATCTGATAGGTTGTTGTTACAAGTTGTGATAGGTTTTTGATGTACATGGTTGATGTGCATGGTTGGCACATGATATGGTATAGGATTGATACTTGGTATAGTTGATGCACTTGTTTTGGTACATGGTTGATGGTACAGGTTGAGGTACAAGTTGATGCATGGTTGATACATGGTAGAGGTTGGTACTTGGTTGAGACACATATCTTATGATGGTATGTGGTGATCTTGGTACGTGCTTGGTAGAGGCATGTGTCGATGATGTTGAGACTATGGTTGAGATGTGCTCTTAGTGGTCTTGGCATGAGCTGCATGCAAATGAGAGTGGATATAGTTTCATGGATGAGACAATGATTGGTTGTATAGGTTGTTATGATAGTGATCAATTGGATAGGTTGATGTGACAATGGCAGTGGCAGTGGTAGTGACAACGACACTGACAGTGGCAGTGAAAATGCAAATGAAAATGACAGTGACAGTGGTAGTAATTGTGGTAGTGACAATTGGTCTACATTTATATTTTAGGGCAGTGGGATAGGGAAAGGAAATGGGGTTTTATCCTTCTTCTTGTTGGATACAGTGAATCAATGAGTTGGAGCTTCTTTCAGGTTGGAGCTTGAGAACTAGGTGGTTGTAGCCACCTTCCAGTTGGATTCGAAGAACCCAGGGGGTTGTAGCCTCCTTCTAGTTGGAGCCAGAGATTTCATGGAGTTGTAGCTTCCTTCAGGTTGGAGCTTGTAAATAGGGGGTTGTAGCCTCCTTCTAGTTGCAGCTGGAGAGTTGGTAAGTTGGTGCTTCCTATGAATGAATTCTTGATATATATAAGAAATCATTCCATGGTTTTCCCCCATTTGGGTTTTCGCGTAAATACTAGTGTAATGTGTTCTTGATGTGATGTTGATGTGTTGCTTCTTATGATTACATGCTTATGATATATATTTTGAATGCAATCATAGATGATACATTGATAATAAATTGTTGAACATTGTTGACACAGTGAAAGAATATACATTGTGTTTAAAAGTGGTATAAAGTGCTCATATAGATTCACCCCCCCCTCCCTCTTAGTATTCCAACAAAATTTGGATAACACAACCTTGTTTCATTCAAGTATGTGCCCAACTAGTTGTTGATTTCGCCAATCACAAAGAAAAAACAAAACAAGAACGTTCGACATTAATTCTATGTTTTCCTCTCGACCTGGAAATCACATTCTCATAGAAACCCAAGAAACATTTTTGAACTTTATTCCAATATCCTTGGTAGGATAATTTTCATCCTCGTCACTATCTTCTTCTATTGAACTTTCAACAATAATCACATCATAAAACTACTCATTTGTTTCGAATTCCTCAGATTCATCACCGGCATATGGAATCTTTTGATTTTTCTTATTCATAGTGCCAATTGATGGCTCATAACTAAGACCAAGATTTTCTCCAAAGTATTCTCTTATACCTGCTATTTGATAGAGTAAGATATATGGAACATTCTTTTCAAATTTTGCATAATATATTTTCTTCCAATGTCCCCAACCTATAGAATTTATCTCCATTGTTTGAGTCACAAAATAACTCTAAATTCCTTGTGGTTTCCCTGGACTTGCCTTCTTGATTTCCAAAACAGTAGGATTTATCTTAATATGTTGATATCTAGACTTTACATGCCACGAATTGAGAATAGTTGGATATTGAAAGATAGTATATATGTCATCTTGAGCACATTTCCAATGTCGAGTGAGAAAAAAAAACTCTTTTTGAATGCCACCTTGTCAAATAGTTTGGGTCATACGCTATATAAACAATATAGTTATGTTCATATAATCGTTCAATCAACTCTAGGTCACTAGTCAATATATACCATTCATATCTCTGTGACTTGTCAAGAGTGAATACCATCTCAAACACAACATCTGGATTAGCATCTACAATGCCAACATACTTCATGAGGATAACTTTGATCTTGTGCCAGTTCTTCCTTGTCATAATGTAATTGTGCCATAAGCTATCCTCCTTGACATACATGATGACTTCCATGACTACACATTCACAAACATAAAAATACTTTAGTTAGTGCATTCCCTTCTAATATGTTTTCTTACAAAGAGTTATAAAACCTCTTGTGTTCAATCACTCAAAATATGACATAGAAAATATTTTTTTTTACCAGCAAATGTATCTTCTAATTTTATTTCATTTTTATCATGAGTGCAAGAATTACACATGATATCTATTATACTCCAACATATAATTGGTGAGGTTTATTTTTTTAAAACTTTTCTAAATCTTTGAAAACCTTAACTTACTCCCATTTTCTTTATGTGTGTGTGTGTGTGTGTGATGTCACGGGAAACTAAGGAAAAACCCAAATTTTCAAGCGAAGTAGATCGATGATAAGGATAATTTACCTTTTACTATGGCAAAGAATGGATCCATTTTTTAGCAACTTAAAAGACTTATGACCATGAGAGACTGATAAGATAAAAAGGTTTCAAGAGAAGATAATCAATTTCATCACATAGGCAAACTAGTGTGAAAGATAAAAGTAAGATTTTTTTAAGAAATTATATTTTTCTCAAATAGAAATATATTAGCTCATATCTAGTCTTTAAGGTTAATTTTTTTAAGGCGTAGAATGAATTCATATGAGAAATCCTTGATTGAGTGAACTTCATTCTTCCAAAGAGTAGGGAATTATAAAAATTGCATAACTTTTAAACAAAATTTCAAAGCTTGTAAACATAATGTATTATGTAGACCCCAAAATTGTTATCTCACTTCCACTCCTTGAAATGTACTCTTATAAGGCATAAATCATTTATCTCAGAATTTGACTTTTAAATAAATTGTTTCAACTTGCCAAGATGCTCAACTAACTCATTTATGCACCAAAGTCCAACTTTGATGAAACTGTGGAAATATAATGATAACCTGATTTTAAGCAAATTGATGCATGGAATTTATTTGAATACATTCAGATAAGAATGTAAACAATGTTGAATCACAAAAAAGTGAAGAGACTCAAACAGCACAACCATTATTCATGTGAGGAAAATGCAATGAAACATAGGTTTATATGGTGCATCAGTTACATAATCAAACTCATAGTCATTAGGTTGGACGTGTGGATGAGACTTCCTTAATAAATTAATTCTAACAACATTGCATCACTAAATCATCATCTCATGAAGATAAACCAAAAATAACCGATTATAAGAAGCATGCAAACCCAAACAATTAAAGAAAGGAAAACTACCAAGCCATCCTTTCATATCAAGCAAGACAAAATCAGAAAGTAGTATTTTCCAAAATTCAAATGGGGGTTCCTTTAATTTTTGTCAAAAGTAAAAGGGAGGGTTTTTGAGGGATCAACAAATGGTGACACACTAGTTGAAGCAATTATCTCTGTTATTAACGTAATGGGGTTTAAGTTTACTAAAAACATGATGATAAGTTTCGCAAGATTCTTAAACACTATATAAGATCATAAGAGTCCCATATAAGACAAATTTAATGACATAAACTCAAAATTTTGAGTACTTAATATCTACTCTATCCTTAAACACTGAATCCATAATACGGGAAAATTAACTTTTTTCTATCCTCATACTATTGAATAGAAAATGGTATAACTTTGGAGTTTTATGATAAGAAAACATCTATATAAGTACACAAACTACCTCTTTTTTTTGTCCATGTTTGAGGGCTTTTGGTTGAGGTATGTTGCTGAAGTTATTGGTATATATTGAGGGTGCATAACATTGAGGGTTTGATGCTTGATTGATGTGAGGATTCACTACACTCGGTTTATTACTGTTTGTATATGTATGGCACATGATTAGAGAGATATAGTTGTACATGGTTTGAGCTATGCACTTGTGATAGTTGGTATGAGATCTATGTGATCAGATCTGATTGGATGATGATATTAATGTGATAGGTTGTTGGTGTACATGGCTGATGTGCATGGTTGAAACATGATATGGTATTGAATTGATACTTGGTATAGTTGATGCACTTGTTTTGGTACATGGTTGATGGTACAGGTTGAGGTACAAGTTCATGCATGGTTGATACATGGTACAGGTTGGTACTTGGTTGAGACACATATCTTGTGATGGTATGTGGTGATATCAGTACATGCTTGGTAAAGGCATGTGTTGGTGATTTTGAGAATATGGTTGATATATGCTCTTAGTAATCTTGGCAGGAGTTGCATGCGGATGAGAGTGGATCTGGTTTAATGGATGCGACCATGATTGTTTGGACATGTTTTTGTGATAGTGATCAGTTGGATAGGTTGATGTGACGGTGGAAATGATAGTGATAGTGACAATGACAGTGACAACGACAGTGATAGTGGAAGTAATTTTGGTGGTGACATTTGGTCTACATTTATATTTTACAGTGGAAGGATGGGGAAAGGAAATGGGGTTGTATCCTTCTTCTGGTTGGAGCCGGAGAATCAGGGAGTTGAATCTTCCTTTAGGTTGGAGCTTGAGAAGTAGGTGGTTGTAGCCACCTTCTGGTAGGATCCGAAGAACCTAGGGGGTTGTAGTCTCCTTATGGTTGGAGCCATATATTTCAGGTATTTGTACCTTCCTTCAGGTTGGAGCCTGTAAATAGGGGGTTGTATCCTCCTTTCAGTTGCAGATGGAGATTTGGGAAGTTGGTTCTTCCTATGAATGAATTATTGATATATATAAGAAAGCATTCCATGGTTTTCCCCCATTTGGGTTTCCACATAAATACTAGTGTAATGTGTTCTTGATGTGATGTTCATGTGATGTTTCTTATGATTGCATGCTTATGATATATATGTTGAATGCAATCATAGATGAAACATTGATTGTAAACTGTTAAACATTGTTGGCAAAGTGAAAGAATATACATTGTGGTTAAAAGTGGTATAAAGTGCTCATACTAATTCACCCCCCTCCCTAGTATTCCAACATAAGTTGGATAACACAACCTTGAGTCATGCGAGTATGTGCCCAACCAGTTGTTGATTCCACCAGTCACAAAGAAAAAAAAACAGGAACATTCGACATTAATTCTATGTTTTCCTCTCGACTTGGAAATCGCATTCTCATAGGCACCCAAGAAACATTTTTGAACTTTATCCCAATATCCTTGGAAGGATAATTTTCATACTCTTCACTATATTCTTCTTCTATTGAACTTTCAACAACAATCGCATCATAAAACTACTCATTTATTTCGAATTCCTTAGATTCCACCGACATATGGAATCTTTTAATTTTTCTTATTCATAGTGTCGATTGATGGCTTATGACTAAGACCAATATTTTCTCCAAAGCATTCTCTTATACCTACTATTTGTTAGAGTAAGATATATGGAACGTTATTTTCAAATTTTGCATAATATCTTTTCTTCCAATGTTCCCAACCTGTAGAAGGTATCTCCATTGTTTGAGTCACAAAAGAACTCTGAGTTCCTTGTGGTTTCCCTATACTTGCCTTCCTGATTTCCCAAACAATAGGATTTAGCTTAATATGTTGATAGCTAGACTTTATAGGCCATGACTTGAGCATAGTTGGATATTGAAAGATAGTATATATGTCATCTTGAGCACGTTTCCAATGTCGAATGAGAAAAAAAAAAACTCTTTTTGAATGGCACCTTGTCAAACAGTTTGGTTCATACGCTCCATAAACAATATATTTGTGTTCATCCAATCGTTCAATCAACTCTAGGTCACTAGTCAATATATCCCATTCATATCTCTGTGAATTTTCAAGAGTGAAGACCATCTCAAACACAACATTTGGATTAGCATCTGAAATGCCAACAAACTTCATGAGGATAACTTTGATCTTGTGCCACTTATTTCTTCTCATAATGTAATTGTGCCATAAGTTATCCTCCTTGACATACATGTTGACTTCCATGATTGCACATTCATAAACATAAAAACACTTTAGTTAGTGCATTCCCTACTGATATGTTTTCTTACAAAGAGTTATGAAACCTCTTGTGTTAAATAACTCAAAATATGAGATAGAAAATAATGTTTTTTACCAACAAATATATCTTCTAATTTTATTTTATTTTTATCATGAATACAAGAATTACACATGATATATATTATACTCCTACACATCGTTGGCAAGGTTTATTTTGTTTAAAATTTTCTAAATCTTTGGAAACCTTAACTTACTCCCATTTTCTTTATGTGTGTCTGTATCATGTCATGGGAAACTAAGGAAAAAGAAAAATTTTCAAGCGAAGTAGATCGATGGTAAGGCTAATTTACCATTTACTATGGTAGAGAATGGATCCGTTTTTTAGCAACTTAAAATACCTTATGACCATGAGAGACTGATAAGATAAAAATGTTTCAAGAGAAGATAATCAATTTCATCACATAGGAAAAGTAGTGTGAAAGATAAAAGTAAGGGATTTGTTAGAAATTATACTTTTCTCAAATAGAAATCTATTAGCTCATACCTAGTATTTAAGGTTAATTGTTTTAAGGCGTAGAATGAATTCATATGAGAAAGCCTTTTTTGAATCAACTTCATTTTTCCAAAGAGTAGGGAATTATAAAATTTGCATAACTTTTAAGCAAAATTTCAAGGCTTGTAAAAATAATGTATTATGTAGACCCCAAAACTGTTAGCTCACTTCCACTCCTTGACATGCACTCTTCTAAGGAATATATCATTTATCTCAAAATTTGACTTTTAAATAAATTATTTCAACATGTCAAGATTCTAAACTAACTCATTTATGCACCAAAGACCAACTTTGATGAAACTGTGGAAATATCATGATAACCCGATTTTAAGCAAATTGATGCATGGAATTCATTTGAATACATTCATATAAGCATGCAAAAACTATTGAATGACCAAAAAGTGAAGAGACTCAAACGAAACAAACATTATTCATGTGAGGATAATGCAATGAAACACATGTTTATATGGCACATCATTTACATCATCGAACTCATAATCATTAGGTTGGACGTGTGGATGAGACTTCCTTAATAAATTTATTATAACAACATTACATCACTAAATCATAATCTCATGAAGATAAAACAAAAAGAACCAATTATAAGAAGCATGCAAAACCAAACAATTAAAGAAAGGAAAACTATCAAGCCATCCTTTCAAATCAAGCAAGACAAAATCAAAAGGTAGTATTTTCCAAAATTCAAATGGGGGTTCCTTTAGTTTTTTGTCAAAATTAAAAGGGAAGGTTGTTGAGGGCTTAAAAAATGGCGACACAGTGGGAGAAGCAATTATCTCTGTTATTAATATAATGGGGTTTAAATTTACTAAAAACCTGATGATAAGTTTCACAAGATTCTTAAACACTATATAAGATCATAAGGGTCCCATATAAGACGAATATAATAACAAAAAGTCAAAATTTCGAGTACTTAATATCTACTCTATTCTTAAACAGTGAATCCATAATAAGGGAAAATTAACTTTTTGTTATCCTCATACTATTCAATAGAAAATAGTATAACTTTGGAGTTTTACGATAAGCAAACATCTATATAAGTAAAACAGCTACCTGTTTTTCCTGACATCGCTTCACTGTCAACAAGCGTCCATATCTTGGACGAAGATGTCTCGATACCATACAAGCATGGTCCCACTGCTAGCGAGCGTCCATAGCCTCGACGAGTTTACTTGTACTTCCCACATTTTGCAGTGCTTTCAACCTCCTTATATTTATTAAGTTCACCATTTAGATTTGATTTATAAAGAATTGCATATGCATATGGGTGAAGGAAGTAGGGTGATATAAGAGATTAATTTATTTGAAAGAATATATGTCATACTTTTAAAAATTTTACCCCAAAAGTTTCCCTTAATTTATCAATGTAGAGTATTTAAGTGTGGTGGGATTAGGGATGGGATTCAAAGAAAAGATAGATATAGACTTGTTCCTCTACTTAAATAATACTATCACCAAAATTTAAAATGCGTCTTAGTGTTCCACCATAATCACTAATCAATGTCGAAGATCTGAAACTTAATGTATACATTTTGAGATAAATAAAAACCCATTTTAAAGTAAAGATCATGTTTGTGAAGCCTCTAAGGATTTATCCATAAAAACATGGAAACAAAATAAGATAAAATTTTCAATAAAAAGAATCAAATCAAACACCAAAAATAATGTTCAAAAACATCTAAACTAATAAAAGGACTATGCAAAGTTAAACAATCAAAAGAAGACAAAGCAAGATAAAATGTAAAGAAAAATAGGGCTCAAGGCATGCTGACATACCAAAGAAGATATTAACAAAATATGCATAAACCAGAATATGATATTTTTAGTTGATCAAACCTTTTACTAAGCCACAAACAAAAAGAAATATTGAATAAGAAAGATGAAACCTAAGCCAATCCTTCAATTATGACATGAACCTTATTAGACCCTCAACAATCGAGTTAATTCTTAAATGATTCTTACTTCACAATATTTTTGCACAGTCTTAATTGTACTAAACATTTAAAAATCAAATCCTTATGATTGCCATTTGATAACCAAGACTCCATCATTTGAAAGGAAATCTTTAACCTATGTGATTATGAACAAGATGATTAATAACCAAGAGAGATGAAAGATAAGGAGAGTCTTCCCTGATTTCAAATAGTGGTTGCAGTAATGTTCTCTAGATGACTCCTTTTTTTTCGAAATTAATTCCTTCCTCATTTGATAAATTCCACTAGTTGTACCTTGTTGGAAATATGGCTATAGCAGAGATGACGCAGACTGTCAAGGTTGTCATTGATGGCAATCGGTTGGTTATGGAGCACGCACAAGAGAACTGGCAGAAGAAGCTAGATGATGACAGAGCAATATCCAAGTGGGGATGTTGA
>SNQJ01S0078013.1:0-11366 GCA_010110895.2 Picea sitchensis | reverse complement strand
TCTATGGTTATCCGCAACCATATTCTTTAGTATCCTTACCGGATTCTTATTGGTTGATTCCGCCACACCATTTCCGTACGGGTAATAATTTGTAGAGTACTTGATTATGATTCCTTTCTCCAGAGAGAAATCTACCAATAGGGTAGAGGAGAAGTAGGCTGCATTATCAAAGACCATAACAGAAGGAATTCCAAACCTTGTAATTAGTTGTTGTTCTATAAATTGGATGACAATTTTCTCATTTACATGGGTCAGAGGAATGGCTTCTGCCCACTTTGTGAAATAGTTTGTGGCAGTAAGAATATAATTGTGCAATTTCGAAGAGTTGGGTGTAATTTCTCCTATGATATCTAACCCCCACTACTCAAAAGGTCTAGAGACAGTTACAGTCTGAAGTGGGATTGCTTCCCTTCTTTCCTTGCCAACGCTTATTTGACAAGTCTTACAATTCCTAGTGTAAGCATGAGATTCTTTGAACAAGGTGGGACAATAATAACCGGCTCTTAGAACCTTATGAGCGGTGGTGTTTCCTGCAAAATGTCCCCCAACGGGGCCATCATGGAGTTCTTTCAACACTTTATCGATGTCTTCGCGTTCAAGACACCTCAGTAATACCCCATCATAGTTGATCTGGAAGAGTACCAAATTTATGATGCGATATTGTGTGGATTTTAATTAGAGGGCTCTCCTTTCTCCGGGGTTGAGGTTTTCGGGACAAGTCCCATGATGTAATAGATGAGCCAAATCCCTGTACCATGAGTATGGTCCTGAGGAAATGTATGCTACTTCACCACACCACAGTGCTATTTCATTATCCCACCCCGGATCTTGGTTTTCTTGATCTTGAGCTTTGGTTGTGAGATTGCACAAACCTTGTCCTTTTACTAACTTAGCATTTTTTATATCTAGATCAAATTCCTGGACTACCGCCATCCAGTTCCCTCTTCTTTCTCCCATTTCTTGTTGGGTAAACAAGGATCAAACTGAGGGGTGTGGCACAATAACCTTGGTGTGATTCTTGAGGATGTACGACCTAAAATGTTTTACTGCTTTATAGACCGCGTAGGCCTGCTTGTCTATGGCGGGGTAATTGAGCTCAGCTCCTTGAAGGTTGGTGCTCATAAATGACACCGAGGCTTCGTTGTTGTCATCATCCTTCTGAGTCAAAACCATAGCTAGCAATTGGTCAGAGGCGAAAGTATAAAGGTTAAAGTCTCTATTCAAATTGGGACTTCGCAATACCAGGGCCTGGGATATGGAAACTTTGATATTGTTGAAAGCATATTTTCGTTCATCATCCCACTTAAAATTTGAATCTTTGTGAATCATTTTTTGTAAGGTTTTGATGATTTCGGCGAAGTCGGGGGTGAATTTCCTTACGAAATTAATTTGCCCGAACAAAGACTGCATAGCTTTCTTGTTATGGGGTAGCGGGAGTTGAGCTATGGATTTAATTCTTTCGGGGTCTATGTGAATTTTTGCTTGAGATATAATATGACCTAACAACTTACCTTCTTCAACACCAAAGATAGTTTTCTTAGGATTGAGTGATATACCGCATTTTCAGCATCTTTCAAAAATCTGAGTTAAATGTTGGATGTGTTCTTCTCTATTCTTTGAATACACCATTACGCCATCTAAATATACTACCAGACTCTTACTTATAAGTCCCCAAAACACCATGCCCATTTCCCTTTGAAAGGTCACTCCTGCGTTAATCAAGCCGAAAGGCATGCATTTATAAGCGAAGGTTCCCCATTTGGTCCAGAAGGTAGTTTTTAATTAGTCTTCCTTTGAAACCAACACTTGGTTGTATCCTGAGAAACCGTCTAGAAGGGAGAAAATTTTTGATCTCGACACAGTCTGTAGGAGTTGCTCCATCGGCGGGACAGGATAGTTGTCCTTTTCTGAAGCTCTGTTGAGATTCTGAAAGTCTACGCATAATCGGATTTCTCTTGATTTTTTCCTTACCGGAACAAGGTTCGCTACCCAGGTGGAATGTCTAACTTGGAAAATTATCTTCGCATCTAAAAGCTTCCATAACTCTTGATACATGAGGGGTTCCAAGGATGGGTGGTACTTATGGAGCTTTTGTTGACATGGTTTGATTTCGGGTTTCAACGGGATGGTGTGTTGAATTATGCGGGTATCATACGTTTTCAAATATTTATAGGACCAAGCGAACACATCTTGGTATTGTCTGAATAATTTGAGGTAGGCTTTCCTCTCCTCTTTAGATATCGTTTTGCCAAGATTCACATACTTTGGGTTGTCTAGGGTTCCAAGATTTACAGTTTCATGGAGGGGACAGGAGCTACCAGTCTTTGCATTTTTAGGTCCTTTGAATCATTCCTTTAGATCAAACAAATTCTCTATATTCGCTATCCCTTTTGGAATTGTGTGATCCTTTGGTTTATCCACGTGTTGACCCTCCCGAGGACTGGTTTCCATTAGTTTTTCTTGGAACTCTTCATCGTCTATAGCGAGGTATCTGAAGTTGTCTTGACTAGTCAAGAAGCTTATGATATGTTCATCCCCCTCAAAGAATTTCCAATTAGAAATATTATTAGGTACCTATGGCTTGTAGAGAAGTTCTACAGTGAATCGGGAGGCTTCATAATCTTCTAAAGGTGAGAGTCTTGAAGCAGCGGTGGCTAAGGAGTCAACAATGATATTCTTCTCTCTAGGGATCGTGGTGATAATGAAAGCTTCAAAGCATTCTATCAGCCTCTGCACCTCCTGCTGGTAGTTCTTAAGATGAGGGGAGTTGCAGTGTATAGTGTTTCTCACTTGTCTAATGATGATTTTCGATTCTTCAAACACCTTTAATTCCTTGACATTAATATCTATGGCTTTCTTTAACCCTTGTACCAGGGCTTCATATTCGATAGTGTTGTTGGTACACTCGAATTCTTGTCTACAAGACAAGAAATGGAATTTACCTTTTTGATCAATGAGGATGCACCCTGCTCCCGAACCCTATTGTGACTTAGATCCATCAAAATAAAGGGTCCAAATTTGCGAGCGAGGATTTCTATCCCAATCAGTGTTCCTCTCTTTGATCTTTTCTTCCGGAAGACCTAACACTACGTTTTGACAAAAGAGAGAATCTTCCATTGGCATCGGGAATTCTTCTTGAAAGGTCATTTCAGAGTTTTGAGTAAGAGAAGCATCAGACAGGAGAGGAGCAAAATTTCCAAAGTGAGAATCACAATAATAGTTCTCTAGTATGGGAAAATCGGTAGAGGTTGGTTCGTTTGGTTTTTTCAGGTCAGTGACCATATGTTTCAGGTATCTTTCCCTATCGATTCTGATCATGTTCTTGTATCCCTTCAGTGATAGCCAAAGGTGTGCCCAATATGTGCTAAAGTATCCATTTAGTTCTTTGGACCAATCTCGACTCAATAATATCCCATATGCCTCAGGGATATCCACCACAATGATGTCAATCACCTGCAGGAAATTAGGATGAGTCGCTATCCTGATCATCACCTCTTTGAGCTCCCCCATGATCTTGACCCAGGTCCTGTCTAGTTGTATGACATGCTTATCACTTTTTAGAGGGACAACACCTAATTTGTTACAAATGGCCAAGGGCATGACATTATAAGATGCCCCGAAGTCTAGTAGAAAATTGTGGAGATTCCTGTTGAATACTTTGAACGTTAAAAGGAAAGGTGGTACAAAAGGCCTCTCCTTCCTACATTCTGAGTAGGTGTTTATCAATGGTTTTCTTGCCAAATCTGTAGGGGGTAGATTCTTCTCCTGACCATCATCGATGGTCAGGTTTTTTACTGAACTTAGATCTTGCAACAAAAGGTATTTCTACTGATGGATTCTACATATGTCCATAACCGATACATTAGCTTTCAGCTTCTTCAAATCTTCTACTACATTGTAATCTAATTTAGGATAATCATGAGTATGGATACTTATAGGTTTGTTACCGGGAGAAAAAGGTATTCTCGGGCGATTGGGAGTTAATTTACTTTGTGAGGCACGGGTGGCATCGATATCTTTTGGGCCGGGTTGACCATTACTACGTGTCTGTATCGCTAATATCTCTATGAGTGGTCCCTGAGATTTAAATAGATCATACAAAGATGTGATCATGTTGGGATCCCATATCAGCATGGTCGTGTCTTGTGGTGGGTCAACCTCTTCCTGATCGACAATATTAAAGGTCGAACTGTTGGATGGTTCGGTTAGAGAGACTTCATCTAGAAAACGATTGGCCATTAACTTCATGGCGTGGACCCACTGAGGGAATTCCCTTTCTGAGTGCTTATCTTGGTGGTAAGTACAGAAAGAATTAGATGCAACATTCCCTAGATCAATGTTTAGGTTGGCTGGGGGAGGTTCAATTGCTTTGAACGACTGGTTTCTCTTAAAGAAAGGATTATAGGGTCTTTGGCTTTGGTTTCCCTCACTCGCATTTCTTTTCATATCTATAATCTCATTTGATAGTTTATTGACCATGCATTGCAGGTCTTCTATATCCCCATTACCTTTATCGAGAGTTGTTCCAGTCGGCTTCCCCGACGGTCTAGTCAAGAGGAGTCCTCTTCTAGGAGGGGGTGGCTTTATTTTCTCTCTAGAGAGGCCTGGCCTTATTTACATCCTT
Organism: Picea sitchensis; assembly: GCA_010110895.2. NCBI lineage: Eukaryota > Viridiplantae > Streptophyta > Pinopsida > Pinales > Pinaceae > Picea > Picea sitchensis. The sequence continues at coordinate 6,742 of SNQJ01S0078013.1, read as the reverse complement.
TCATCTGGAACTCTATCATCTTGGCCTCTTCGAAATTCTCCGCGAGGGTTTTCTTAGCGGCTCTCTTGACGAACATTGAAATAGAGGCCATAAGCGTGTTGGCATAGACCTCGATTTGCAACTCTTGAGTAGGTTTTTCCGTGGGCTAAAATTTGTTTAGGATAGTCGTGAATATTTGATTGAAATATTTGACCCTTTCTTTTGGGGTCATGGTGGTTGCAAATAATTTGGCCATAAGGGCTCCTGTGATAGTTTCTTCGGTGAAATTTTCTAGGAAATCCTTTTGGAACTTAGTCCAGCTGGTTATGGATCCTACTGGAAAATTAAAATAACATGTGGAAGTCGTGTTCTCAAATGTGTAGGGGAAAAGTTTGCATACTATGTCTTCATGTTGAACGTTCATAAGCCTGATCATGAGTATGAATTTCTTGATATGATCTTCGGGAAATCCTGAGGTTTCAGGATCATACTTGGGGAGAAACTTTTTCGAGTGCCAAGGGAGATTGTGTATTCGTCCCGGGATGGCCACAATGTCCCCAGTCAACCAAGGTTGGTTGTCTTGAAGTGGAACTTGCCTCTCCTCCTCATGACCGTTGTTCCCTTCCATATCTTCGGATTCAAAGTCAGGCTCTTCCTCTTCTGAAAGGTCGTTAGGTTCAGAGATGTCACCGGCTAGAGTCTCGGGTACGAGGTCAAGAGGTTATTGGATTTTGGTGATCGAAAAATCTATTAAGTCTTCGATGGAATGTACAAAAACTTCGTCGGGAGTGTTGACTACTAGTCTGCTTTGTTGTTTTCTTTGAGGGAGGATGGGGGTGAAGGGCAACGTGCTGATTTATCGGGCGTAAGCTCTGGTAATCCTTCTAAACTGATTCACTTCCTCGTGAGGGAGGGCGTAAGTTATTTCAGGGTGAAGATATCCTTCCTTGGAGTGGGGTGAGTTATTCTCTTCGGGAGTACTCGGTAAAGGTGGGTTGTGTGTTGGATGGCTAGCCATGCATGTGGGTTGTTACAAATCTATAGGCTGTTTGAAATGTTAGGAAACTTGCATATCCAACCATTCACTCTCAGGCCCTCCTTCTAGCGCCAATTATGTTGATGGGGCCTAAATCCCCTGACTCAACAGAAGAAACCAAACTCGCCACCGAGGCCAAATTAGACTATGCAACATTTTTAGTGGAATGGTTCTCTAGATCTTACGATCTGGCCAAATTATCAATGAGCTTTTGTGTTTTCGGGTGAAGGCTCTTCCTTCACTTGGGATAGTTCTTCTCTGTATTCTCTCTTAGATGGGGGCTGGTACGAGATATGAAAGCTAGTATAAACCAACTTGACAAAGACAGGACGCAATTTTTAACTGTTGGGAAGGGGTCAAACTTGGGATAACTCGTTGCGCGAGCATGTAGACAACGATCTTATGCCATAGGGCATAGTACTAATACTCTAACCGAATGATCATCCGACTACTGTCTGATAGAACTACTTAACATAAAGAAAATGTATATGTAATCAATATCATGGCAAGAAAAATAATTCATCTACCAAGAAGCTCATCACATAGATGAGGTAAACTACTTATCATAAAGAAAAAGAAACACATATGTAATCAATATCACGGTAAGAAAAATAATTCATCTACCAGGACATTCATCACATAGAAGCACAACGATTTAATTTAATTATTTAAAGCAAAGAATATTAAAATATTTCATCAGATAACTTGACAATAGAATTAATTTCTCTTACTCATTCACTGCAACATTCATGGAACAGGAAAGGAAGTAATTCTTCTCCAACTCCAATCACATACATCTGATGAAAAATAGCTCGTCTTTGGTCTAGAAGGGATTCTTAATTCATAGTAGTATCAAAATAATTATCAACAACCAAAAGAAAAAGAATTCTTACAACAACCATCGACCCTTTGACCATCGATCGATGTCCCTATTTATAATATAAAGTCTTAACAGTAATTAATGGTAAAATACAATTTGAGCTAATAAAAAATCGCCATGTAGCGTTATCATCTAACAGTCTTTCAACAGTCCACCTGAGTTGTTTCTTAAAAAGGGCGAGCTCTTTTATAATCACACCATCTGATAAAGAGTTCTTCATAGGTGTTGGCCCATGGAAATCTGTGTTGTTCCATTCGAGCCGCATATATTCCCTTGATGTTTGTTGCGTTCACCCGATACTTTGTGAGGCTGAAGTTCAATTTATGAAGCATGGTTCTAGCTTTGATTGGATGTTCTGTGAACTACTGTACTTTCCTTGGATTTGCATCAGTGACCCTTGCATATTCTTCGGCCCATAACGCATCATGTTCGATGCATAGCTTGATTACTTCGTTTAGGTCGATCAACATATCGGGGAGCTCGACATACTTCATCACTTTGGTGATTTAGTTTCGATGTTTCTTTTGGTTCTTCGGTAGGGTCACATGATAGACTCTAGTCGGTAATCAGGAAGGTTCTTCCTATAGTTAAAACAAAAGTAGTTTAGCGACAAAGCAACCTATGATAAGACATAAACAAACAAAAATATGAACACGTACCTGTGTAGCTTGCTAGTCTCAATCGTTTTTAATACTTACGTGATCCCAAATGCTTCCTTTGAGTGACCTGTGAAGCCGTCGCTCCTGATATTTGGTTTAAATGAATACATCAACATGCCATAGTGTGGCTAATCAAATACGATAGTCATTAATGCATAAATTATCATAGTAGTTACTTGACCTTTGGGGTCCAAAAAAGGGTGTCGAGGATGAGTTAAGCCTGTGTGCGCTTCCAAGAGGTCAGATATCGTATAGAGAAAGTCATTAAATGCCTCCAGAAACCATACCACCAAGAATTCCAAGCATCATTCATCAATAACGAAGGTTCATAAATTCAAAAGGATTGAAAGGATCGTACCACACGTTTTCCTGCAACCCCGATCGATGATGCTTTCATGTTCTGGATCGCATCCGTCGATTAGCTATGGTGTGTCGATTTTTCCAAACATTATGTTGTGAGGCGTGAATATTATGTTGACACGCCTAGTATTGCTCCTTTATTTCTCTATAAATTCTAGGAGCTTTGTGAGAAATTCTACATATATGTTGAGCTCGTATTCCCTAGATTTCTGGTTTGGTAAGTTCGTCTTGGTGACGTCCTATTCAAAAATTCTTTATCATTTGCGGGTGCCTTGAGTTCCTTACGCTTTTTTGCAATAATGGGATCCCCTTCAAACATGGGATGAGGTTTGCGAGGTAGCCAGAGTGCCAGGTCTCAGCCCTAGCGTGCTTGGGACTCTTTCTTGTTGGCTTCTTGTGTACTTGAGACTCCAACGAGAGGTACAAGTATCTACCCGGAGGGAGTGTCAGCGTCCACGGAGGAGCTATGGATGGTCGCAGATACGTTCGAAAGAGCCATGCTGGAGACTGTGCCTTCTTCAGGCCCGAAACCGCGGAGAAGAGGAAGGCCTAAGAAGAAAGCTTGGGAAGGAGAGGAGGACTTCCCTAAGGCCAAACGGAGTGCACATCCAACCCTTGAGGAGTCTGTGATACTTACCAATCGTTCGGAGTTGGTCAGGACTGCTGACAAAGGAGGAAGGAGAAGAGAGGGGAGAGCAGAAGCGCTTGGTACTTTCGTCGAAAATTTCACTCAGGGATTAGAGAGGCTCAACTTGTAATAGTCGATCTCTACTAGGAGAATAGAGAACTATGACATCATATGGCAAAACAAACCAGGGGATACCACTGTCGCAAGGTCGTTCAGGAAGCACCGTTTGGCTGCAGAGACGACTTCGGGAAGAACAAGACATGATTGTGCAATTGCGCGAGGCGTAGCTGATGGCAGCGACAACAGAACATAAGACATCACAAAGTGCGAAAGACAATCTAAGAGAGGACCAAAGTACATGAGACAAATAGTTGGTGGGTTCTCGCTCCGCGATCTTGGAAGTGTTGCTTAACATCTCCTTGTCTTTCTTCTTTTGTAAAATTTTGTAGTCTTACGACGACTGGGTCAGCTAGCTGAGTCGTCCGTGTTGTCTATTCGTATGTAAACCAGGCCTGGTGGAAGTTTTGATTATGTATATAAAAAGAAAAGAAGGTGTTTGAATGTATCATGCTTCTTTCGGATGTGAACCAAGTGTGTATTCTTATTCAAGTATTTTACGTAAATTATTAGATTTTTGGGGATCATTGTTATTTCATCGTGAGTCTGTTAATGCTTTTCTTTGTAAAATATTTGATATCAATTAATACTTTCGTGGAATTATCGACTTTGGTTATTTAAAAAATTAATCATGGAAAGACATTTAGCTAATGGATAAGAATCATACTTGGATTCTCACTTGCACCAAAAGTACTTGAGAAAATACTAGAGGCCACAACTGTCGATACTATGTGGCAGGAGTAATTATCATGTCAGGGAAATAATTAGTTCTCCCTTGCCGATACCGAACTTGTTTCGGGAGTTCGGCGGTCGACAGTGTCACTTTATCTATGCACGACGCTTATAATTTCACTTTTCTGTCGAACCTAAAAAGGTTGGCTTTCGGAAAAATACTTTCTAAGGCTGTTCGTATGAAAGAAACACTACTATTGTCCGACGCCGACGAAGGTCGGTACTCGGCTACTTTGACTTCTCAAAATGATTTTCGCCACCTTAAGCTTTCGCCGATGTTGAACTTCTCTAGGGAGTCGGAAAAATTCTGGTTCGTTGACTCCTTGAGTAGTCGTTGTGTCTCTTAAGATTGTTCTTTGTTGTATGTTCAAGAGAAACTTAAAACATGAAACATATGAGATAAGTGGATTATCAGTCTTAGAACAAGGTGAGAACAATCAAAGGTGGAAAACAAGGTGGTACCTAAAAGGAAATGGTAACTTTTAGGGTGTGTTGAGCATTCAACACCTTCCACAGGGGTCTCCAAAAGATTGGAACTCAAAATTTATGTGCACGATATTACATATTTATCAGTATGAAGATTTGACGTTAAAAGACCAAAATATCATATAAGACTAGCACTCTCCCGTGAAACACATATAACCTCATCATCAACATAGAAATATCATATCACACCAACACTATCTAATTGATCTTTATTAAATATAGAAAGAGAATTAAGATATAGGAAATGTTCAAACAGTTCAATCTGATAAGGCTTATCAACTAGAGAAAATCTATGAAAAATACACATGAATCTTGACAGAAAATATCCAGTCTATTCGTCTTCCCCTTTTCGTAGACATTGCAATTCACTGCATAACTCATGATAGGAATAATTATGAAACTTATTCCTATTTTGTTTCCAGTTGTGAATAGATTCAACGGGAAGCAATTGTAACCATTTTTTAACACACCATTTGAAAATGAAACTTAGTAACCTGCATAAAACACTGCTAGAGGGAAAACCCCCCCTTTAACTACACCAAGGTTCAAAATGTAGACAGAGAGAATAATATTCTAAAAGCTAATCAATTCTCTATACTACCCCAAACATACCAAAACTAATATAAATAAAGCAAAGAAAGAAAATATTAGGCAACTATACCTCTAATCCCAAGTCTGTTGATGATCTCCTCGCGCTTGGAAGTTCCACTGACTGCACATCTCCTCCAGGGATGACCTACATCCAAAGATTGAAAAATTTAGAACTAAAATCATGCTATTCCATATATAAGTTAGGGTTAGATGTTAGAATATCACGTATAAATCAATAAAAGTACTCAAGACACCATCATTTGGGACAGGAAAATGTGATTCTTTTATTCATAATACAAAGATTATACCTTTACAATCTGAGTCAGCCACCATTCTGCGAACCTAGTCCAGGCTCCTCTTTACCATGCTCCAAGTGAACCTTGTATGAAATTCTTCTCTCAAACTTATGATCTCTTCTATGGAAGTGAATGGGTTAAATGGAGGAAGAAGGGGCTGATGAGGGAATGCTGAGAAAATTTCTCAAAAAAGGAAACAATATCTTGGGCAAGGAGGGGAAGTCGAATCAAGAAGAGTTTCACTATTCTTGTTCTTAGATTTGAAATGATACCCCAAAACCTCCTTTTATATGACAAAAGGATGGTTATTTAGTTGGGTGATAGGATATAGCGAGTGGATTAGTTGGGATACTTCCAATAGCCCGTAAATTTCAACAAATTCCTTGCAACGTTTGCAAGTATACACGGGTTGTAATGGTGCATCATGCATATGTACATGAGATGTAGTGGTGTAGCAAGCATATTTGTGTGGGAAATAATGGTGCAGGGCACGTATATCTTCTAAAAATTGGTTTTTTAAGAAGAGTTTCTTCGCAATGCTTTGGCTAAAAATGCAAGTAAGAGGGCCAAGGCCATGTATGCATGAATAGGGAATTGTATGGATATAATGGATTCCCCCTAATGTGTGAGGTCATAAGAGTAAATTACGACTGAAATACATTACAATATCTTCACCAATGTACGAAATTGAGTGAGCCCAGGACCAGAGTTCGGGAAGTGCCATATGCAAAACAACAATTGTCTCTCTGAGGCAGGCATACCCATGCTCGGGATGAAATAAATCATGGATTCCAATAAAATACACTGCAGATCCATGTCATATAACTATATAAAGTGTATCCTTGAGCAATACACAACAGATCTACATCTCAAAATCAAACATATACAAATATAGTATCCATCTTCAAGAAGCTAGTGATGCATGATGGTTGTAAATGAAGTCTTGATAGCTCGAGAAACAACTTCAAGATATTCAAA
>SNQJ01S0078012.1:18049-31758 GCA_010110895.2 Picea sitchensis | reverse complement strand
GGGGGAGAGTAACTTCAAAGGACAGAAGCATCACCACAGGAGGAGATTGTGTATGGAGTTTGGTTGTTGCCCTCAATGACAAAGGGGGAGAATGTTGGACATAATTGTCATTGATGTCAACAGGAGAAGTAAATAACCAGAAGTCCAAATCTCAGGAAGAAGAACAAACTGTTGATCACAATAGGATCAACAATCCGATGATGTTCAGAAAGGCTAGCGCATGAAGAAATCTCTGAAGGAAGAACATAGTGTAGAAGATGTCGTCAAGATCAGTGGAAGGATTTCACAGTTGATCAAATATACAGAAATGGTGAGAAGACTCAGCAACCGTCCGACCACTGTGAAAAGAACAGTTGTCGTTCGATCAGAATTTGACTGTGGGCTTAATGGATGTGAGAGGATCGTGACCATCGAAAAGGATGAGAGTTTGACTATCCATATACCCATCGACCGTGGGATCAAACCCAAGTTCTTGTTGAGTATTCGAATCATTTTCAAGTAGAAGGAACGTTGGATGATTGGTCAAACGACCATATTAAGTCATGACCGTCGGATGCGCAAGCGAATGAATCAACAGTCGTTAGATCCAGGTAAGGTGAACCCACCTTAATACGTTAGTGAGAAGTGAGAGTGGTTTTAGGGGGACCCACGTGAAACCACCCCATTCTGGACCCCCCCTTCATTAAAGTCAGAATGGCAAGGTCTGAAATCCAACCTTAACCATTGATCTAAGCTCCTTGATCTCCATCGTCCAAGACTTGCATGTCCAATTCTGGACCCCCCCCCCCCCTTCATTAAAGGTAGTATGGAAAGGGGGGTCTAGAATCAAATCTCAACCGCATAATTAGACACAAAAATCTTAACCGTCTGAATCTGCAAGGAGGATATGCCTAGGAGTCAACTAACAGTCCAAAACAAAGAAATGATTTGAGTCATTGATCCAGAGGGCACGTGGCGGGTGATTGACATTTTGCTAACTCACAATTAGGAAATTCAAAAGCAATTTTTCATGAAACTCATGATAAGCGAGGTTGCAAAAAGGTCTAGACCATCAGATCACACAGGTTCAAGGCAAATCTCAGGACATTGATCAAGGGAGAACAAGAGTCGTTGATCCAGAGGACACATGGCAAGCGCATGACATCTCGTTGACTTGCGAGTTGGATAAGTCAAATGCAAGAATGTAGGAACTCATGATATGCGAGGTCGCAATAGAATCTAGGCCATCATATCACAGAGGATCAAGGAAGACCTCTAACCGTTGATCAAATATACATCGAGAGATCTACGTTGACAGACCACGACAGTAGGCCACGTCAGTCAAGACGCGTGCATCCACATCAGCAAGATCCACGTAAGCAAGGATACATGGCATACTCATACACTGAAAAGTGTCAAGTTAATATGGCATTTCAGGCACATGCAAACCATGTATTTGAATGACATGTGGTAGGTACTCAACATGTGTCAAGTCTTCTTGTGAAGTTAGCAAGTATACGTCACGTCGGGAGTTTTCGTCTCGGGAGTTTTTACATCATATGAAAATACTCTAAAATCACAAAGTCCCGAACATCGAAACTCTGAAAGGGACACACGTCAGGTGTTCTACGTTTTCAGAAATTTTGGAGAGTTGGGGGTTATGAAGACTCAAAGGAATAAACATCGAAATCTCGTTAATCGTCCATCTCGTTAGGAGATTGAATCATGACCGTTGATTTGGTAAAGTGTTCAAACACTCGTTCAATCTTAACATTCGGTCAACGTCGTTGGTCATATGCTATAAGAATATTAAAAGAAAATTATAACATGTCGTTATAATTGGTAAAGCCCGTGGTTATGTAACGCGCGGTCATATGTGATGGTTTGAAGGAAGTGCCTTCACAGAATCTAGTCTCTGTAAATATAACATAGATTAGGCATCGGGTATAAAGGATTAAATTGATCCATGACTGTGATCAATTTATGAAAAAAATGAGTTGATACAAAGTCATGATTAAAAGAGAATAAATCATGAAAATATGAATAAAGAATAAAAAGAAAAATGATATTAATTAAAGTTTATATTATCATTTTAAATGAAAAGGTACAATGGTTCAAATAAAGGGACACGTTGTTTTAAATTTCACACCGGTTTGAAGATTATATAAGCGAGAGAAAAGTGGGCAGAGAAGAAAGTGTCTCCTACAGTTCAAGTCGGAAGATCAATAGCTGAAGCAGAGTCCGGGAAGAAATACAAATACCTATGTATTAAGGGTGGTTGGGTGGTCTGAGGCGGTTTGTGCACTGCTTGGAGAGGGGAGTTAATTGTTTCCTTGTCGGTTGTAGTTGACTAAACAAGGGAGTCATAGCCTCCTACCAGTTGATCTTTGGTAAAAGCGAGGGTGTGGGTGCATCCTGATTAGTTAGTGTTGATCAAAGAGGAAGTGCATCTTCCTTCTATGTAACATGTAAAAACAAATTTTCTAGTTAATAGAAAATAATTTGTGATTTTTCCCATTTAAGGTTCTACAATTAAAATGTGTGTGTGCAAAATTTTGTTTTGCATTAATAAATGAAAAATTGATATAATTTCTATGTCATTGATTCACCCCCTCTCGGTGGCGGGATCCTGAGTGTCTACACAATGGATGTTATTGGATAAATGTTAGAGTCGCAGGACATTAACTGATCTCCCTAGATCCAAATAGATCTAGAAAAAAACACACAAGAACATGGCCTTTCATAAGTTTAAAATATTGAATTTACTAACTAAAGAGGGATAGGTGGCATACAATTTAAACCTCGCTTCCCTCTCACCATGGTATCCTAGCTCTGTTTTAATGCTCATACAATGATGAACCTACAAAGATGAAACCAACCAAAGTGATAGTAAGCAAACTCAATATAAACCTATGTATGTGATCAAGGAATCATACAATAAAACACAACAAGCTTTATAGGAAGAATCATATCATTGTGGCATCATATTAAATGTGAGAAAGAGATTACAACCATGGCCTTGATGTTGTAGGTCCCTTCCAACTTTCTTTCCCACACACTTCCACTCCAAAAGTGCGAGCATAGATCTGATAATATTCCTGATCTATCTTGACAAAATGGCTCATCTAGCCAAACTATGATCTCAAAGCTCAATCCAATCCAAGCTAATCCCAAAAGCTAACTTTCTCAGGAGCTCCTCTCCTTTTATAAGTTGAAGGGATAAGGTGGGAGGTTATAATGATCCCACTAAATCATGGCTTGAGTAAGATCCAAACCATTGGATACCACCTCACCATGGAAGTTTCTCCTTCTAAAGCATCGAGAGATGCTTGTTTTTCCATGTATGAGCATTTTTGCACCCTGTCTATATAGAAACCTGTGAACATTTCATGACCTAGATATGGTGCAACCTACAATAATCAGGCATTCTCACACTAGCTATAGTCACGACATCACGAAAATCCTCTTTAATAGGGTTTTACAAAGGAAAATGCAACTTCTTTTCCCTTGAGAAGTTCTTCTCCCTTCTTTATTCAGGAACTCAAGCCACTAACCCCTCGAAAGGAAACAAATAGGTTTACATCATTAGCGTTCATAGGGATGACAAAAATAATATAGCAGAGAGAGCCCCCAAAGTATGAAGTTAGAGCAATAGTGATAGCTGGAAATAATTTGTCAGTGTTGTGAGGGAACAAGGAGCGGTCGGTGGGAAACACCTTGCCAACAAACAGGAAATATAGTACAATAATATATCATCATTGGGGTAGGCATTCCCATACTTATAATATAAAGTGACTCCAAGCATAAATGTCGACATGCAAAGATCCATGTCAAGTAAGACAATTCATGGCCACCAAACATACATTGTGGATCCATGCCATTATGACTCAAAATATTAGCATAGCCACCAAAAGTACCTTGTGGATCTATGTATTTAAAGACTCAATTTGAACATAGCCACCAGAAGCATACAATGTGGATCTGTACAGCATTATAAATTGAATATACTCTGACGCATCTTGAATCTGTCGCAAAAGGGTCCAGGGTCTTCATCTCCACCACTCTATAGTGAGAATCTAGTCATGATTCACATGGTTAGAAGTCAAACATGGTAGAAACCACTTGATTCTGGGTCAATGATGAGAATTGTTAACAAGTGCGTGGAAATCACCATCAATTTCAATGACTCCCAAAGTACTCTAGTCTGATCCAGCAGATGTGAATTAGTGAGATGAGGGTGAACTTTTCGGTGGAATCTCTCTCAATAAAGGGTCAATAATGAGAAGCCACTATCGAAGAGAGAAACCCATTTAGGGCATACAGGATTCAAGGTGCAATTAGTTTCTAATTCGATTCCTAGATAATGAATTGGTCGGCAGGAAAGAAGACTTGCGTCCACGGGAGGGCCTTAATGTATCCCCATCAATGACACAGAATGAGTAAAAATATTTGATGTGGGTCGGAGTAACTAGTAACTCAAAGGTAAACCGGGGATGGCGAAACAATAGAAGGCTTAAGGTCTGCATAAATGGTCGGCCTGTGGAAGGATTTTCAGGTTGAACTTATCTTTGAACATATTGTGACCACGACAATGTCTTGAAATCTGACTCAACAAGGGATCCGCGGACCGTAGGATAATCTTATATGATTATGATCAGGAGACAAGTGATTTTTCCAACCTGGACACAAAGCGAGTGCAAGGGTATCATGTTAAAAAATTGACTCTTCCATGGAATCTGAGGTTTATACACATTTCTTTCCCAATTTTCCCCCACCATTTTGGCGAGTAGAGTATCTCTTTATTTTACACAAGCTTGAGGAGGATAACATATGCTTGTAATGTAATCATCCTTGGTTGTGTCCCTCGAAGATATGTTTAACGGAGCCCCTAAGAAGAGTGGTTTTGGTTCCACATGGAGCCTTTCAATGTTTGTTTATGAGTCCAAAAGAAAGAAAACTCATGGAGTTTTTTCATGTTTATAGAGTCTAAAAACACTTAAAGAGAACTCTCAGTTCCTTTTTCGTAAAAGTGATACGATGAGACCGAAAAGAGATAAACTATCGTTCAGAGGCGTTTTCTTCAAATACTTTATGACATGAAAATAACAAGATTCCTCGGCAATATTTTCATGTTTAGAAATTCTGAAAAGAGCTTAAAGGGAACTCTAGTGGGTTCTTTTTCGTATAACCTTTATGAGAATTAAAGAAAAGTGATAAAAGTATACTCAATTACATTCTAATTTATTTACAAGCATGAGAAATAACAAAGACTAAGTTCGATAACTTATTCTCATGTATTTACGAGCATGAGAAAGAACAAAGAGACTAGGCTACGAGTTGTTTTGTTTTCACATGAAGCTGAAACAAAGCGAAACTATGCTTGGACCTGGTTTCATTTTACACAATCTTGAACAAAAGGAAACTATGCTTGAGTTAAGTGGTTTCATTTTACACAAGCTTGAACATAGAAAACTATGCTTGGGCACAGCCTTAACAGGGGATGGTTGGTACTTAGCCCTAACTTAAGAAACTAGCGGCTCTAAATTAAGCATGAAGTCCAGAGGCTAAAATTTCCCCCCAAGCTTCATTTCGTTTAGTTGCAAAAGAAGATGAAATGAAGATTCAAATACTAGACGAAGGACTTGACTCAAATAGAGAGGAGGAACAAATCTATTTCATTTTTAGCAGAGCTTGAAATCAGAAAATCAAGTTCAAAGGCACTGACATTTTTAAAGTTTACTTTCCAGGAGTTGCAAAACTATCTCGACTCTCTTCTTGATCATGGATTCCAAAAGGACAATCCTCACGGAGGAAACCATGTCAAGGGACAAAAACAGTCATGGCTTCCAGAGGTCTTCACTGGAAGGCGAGGGAAACAGACTCTGGGAGGAACACATGTCAGAGGGTTGAAATAAAGGTAGGGAGATCCAACTCTAATAGCTCTATTGAGGATATCACCATGTCAACTACCGGATCTAGATCATTAAGAATTAGTCATGGGAGACAATGCCACATGAATTGACTTGTGGCAGGAGATACCATCTACATATAAGAACTATTTAGGGAGTTCATTGAGTTGATGGTCAATTCAACCAAAAAGCGAAAGTTGATCAATAGTCCACCATTCTTCTATCATGAGGGGAATATATCATGCAAAAAAGAGTGGACACAATAACTTTCATGGCATGGACATAATCCCTCCCAAGGAGTAAAGTGAAATCAAAGGGATCTTGGACTACCATTACATCAATAAAGGCAGTTTTCCCTCAAGTTCTGACGAGGAGGAAGGGTCCCTAAAGGTTGGTAAGTTCTTCTGTTAAAATATGAGATTTTGGTAACTGGCACAAGCCGAGGATAAAACCAAATCTTGCCAAGCAAAAGAAGACAAAATAATAATGGGCCTTTTCATCTATCAGTGTTTTAGGAACGTCTCGACCACAAACTGTATTGTAATATGGAAGGAATGTGAGAGAGAAGACGAGGTCCGGTTAGTACACCCCAATCAAAACGGATAGCCTCATTACTTGGAGGGTTTCCAAAGGAGAAGGAGGAATACCCAGGTATGGGCAAGTCTGTATCAACAACAAAAATATGGGTAGTATCGGGTTTACTCTCGAGCGGAGAGTAGGATCGAATGATAATGACATCAAATCGACCACTTGGGTTTCATTCTCAAGGGAGAGATAAAATTGATGTGTGGAAATGGATCGACCACTTAGGTTCACTCTCTAGCGAGAGAGTGGGATTAATGAAGATGGGATCGGATAAACCACTTGGTCAAAATTTGGTTCAATGAAGGACCTGACCATATTGACTACATGATCAATTGGGTGTGGAGGGAACCAAATTGATCATTCCATCAACTACAAGTGGGTTGAGATAAATCTTGTGATACATGTTTGGAAGTTGAGGTGGTGAAACACTCATGTCTTCCAGTGGTTCGAAGACCGCCCATCTGAGGGAAAAGGTGAGTTTGATGACTCCCTCCACATAACCTACAAGGAAACTTGACTCTACTTTTCTTCTTCCCAAGGGTATTTTGACTAGTTAGGGAGGTCATCAACATGTTGTTTAGAGGATGATGACATGGGTTGGTTAGGGTGTGTAGAATATGCTTCTATAACCTTGGATAGACCCGGACAATCCTTAAGACTGTGGATTTACCCTTACAAATCTTAAGGGTACTTGGTTTTACGGGTTGTTTAGGTGTTCTTGACATCATCAACACCCCCAAAACGATTAACAGTAACAGGTTTCTTTCCAACACGTCGGCCGGTGGTTTGAATTTTAGATCCTGTTTTTTTTCTTATTCTTTCGTTTCTTCTTATTCTTATCCCACTTGAGTTACTAGCTTTAGAGATTTCCCTTTCGGCAAAGATTATAATATGAAACGGAAAAAGACCTTACAAGTGGAGAAGGTGAAGAAGATATTACTAGTGAAGAAGGTGAAGGATCAACATGAGGTTGATGTCCTTGGGGAGAAGTGCCCAAACGAAGCACTAACTACATTCGGGATTACATGAGTGGAAAACAATCCTTAGGTAATCCAATTGTGAGACTTCGGAAGGCTCAAAGTAGCGATGTGAGGGAGGACCAATGTTTCCATAAGAAGGAAAATAAAAGGTTCCCTTGGAGGGGTTCCTTCATTGGTCATTTAGAGGCCAGCGCCATTAAATAAAATCCAATCTAGAGTCCACTAGGAAACTTAGGCTGCATGCTAAAATCTAGTAAGCAAGCAAACAAACAAAACCTTCTCAAAGAGAATGAGCACACTAGTTGGTGATGAAATCAATGTCCCGTAGGGAACAAAGTAAGAAGGGATGAGAGATTGGAAAATTACTTTGGTGACCTTCTTAACAAACTTACACCAAGGTGCAAGTTCCCTCATGGTATAAACATGGGTTACCCTCCAAGGAGCACAAGTGAGTTTGTGTGATAGATTCAGTCGCATGAAGACTTTCCCTCCACGATCCTGCCAATAATAAACACCCTAAAGAGATAGGTCACTAAGGTTGCAATCACTACAATGATGCACAGGAAAATAGTCGTAAGTCATATCCACCATGCAATGGCGGAATTATCTGGCGAAATAAAATTCAAGGCTTCCACTCATCATTGTGGGTATACCTTCAAGCGACCCCCATATCACATGATATACATGAACCAACAAAGCTGAGGGGTGAGTAAATATGCAGTCTCAATGTGATCTCAAGTAATTGACCCTTGTGTTAGAAGGGATTCCCGAGACAAAATACTTAGTAAGTGGATTTAACTCTCCAAGATATATGTTTATTTGCGACACAGAGTTATCTTTCACACTTGTTCCAAATCCCTACAACTAATCTAATGTAGGTTTGCTACCGGAAAATATAAAATGTCTAATCAATTTTTATAAGCTTTATTTTTAAGGTTGTTACTCAAAGGAAGATGGTGTGGAAAATATGGTGTTTTGACCAACTAAAAAATTATGCAAAGATACGAAAATGCAATCTTTTCATTTCGATGAGAGTTATGCTACGAGAAAGGAAAACATTTATCATTCCCAGATGCACAATGTCCCAACATTTTTAAAAACTCAGCCAATATCAATATCTTTAAGAAATGATAAAAATAGATTGTACACCAATAAACGATTCAAGACCAAAAAATGCAAAAAAAATCACCCAAAATGCATAAAAAAAAAATGCTAAATAAAAAAAAAAAAAAAAAAAAAAAAAAAAAAAAAAAAAATTAAATCTTTTTTGTTTCAAAATTTCACTAAAGCAATAATGAACTTTCTTAAAACAAAGAAACCCAAACTAAAAGTTTTCTTTTAAGAGAACTATTAGGAAGAAATATGAACTTTTCCTAAACAATTATAAAGAAAACTGCGGCTTTGTAATTGAAGGCAGAAACAAGAGACTAATCCTTCAAAACCAAAAAAATCAAAGATAAAAAAATAACTCAAAGAGATGTCAAGCAGACTGTAAGCGGATCAATATAGGCTCCAAAAGTTCAATCCATTTGATCAAAGCAAAACTAGGCATCAAAAGATAACAAGACCCAATCAAAAAAAATTACAAGCAAGTTTGCAAGCCAGCAGTATATTACAATGCTAAAATCAACAGTTTTCACAGGCTAACAATGGGTAGGGTGCAAAAATGTCACACTAGTTTAAACAGTGAGGTGAAAAAAATCAAAGGTTTTTGTAGGCCATATAAATTACAGTCTTGAGGCGATCTATAAAAAAGATTTGGTAAAAGGACAAAGGTATAAGTGAACATTCGGATCCAGTGCGGATGGATCTCCCACAGAGACTGAAACGGAAAATAAGCAATCAACAAGGAAACTAGACTAACTTGAGAAACAATCTATTCCCTAAGGAATTGGAGTCACCAATTTTGTTATTGGATAAATGGGTAGGTGCACGGACACTAACCGATGTCCCTAGATCCACCTAGATCTAGAACAAAACACACGAGAACATAGCAGCTTTCCTTAAGTTTTAAATATTGAATTTACTAACTAAGGGGGATAGGTGACATACCATTTAAGCACCACTTCCTCTCGCCATCACCATCCTATCTCCATTCAATGCTCATACAATGATGAACAACCAAAGGAGCACAACCAACCAAAGTGATAGTAATAGCATAAGCTCAATATAAACCTATGTATATGATCTAGGAATCATACAATAAAAACACAACAAGATTTATAGGAAAGAGAGATCATGTCTTGTATCATTTAAATGTAGAAAGAGATATTACAACCATGGCCTTGATATTAAGTAAGGTCCCTTCCAAGCTGTCCTTAGTTCCCCACACACTTCCACTCCAAATTAGGAAGCATAGATCACGATAATATTCACAATCTATGTAGCAAAATGGCTCATCTAGCCAAGCTAACAATCTCATGGCTCATCTAGCCAAGCTAACAATCTCCAAAGCTCAATCCAATCCAAGCTAATCCCAAAAGCTAACTTTCTCCATGAGAGATCCTCTCCTTTTATAAGTTGAAGAGGATATGGTGAGGAGGTTAGGATGATCCCACTAAATCATGAAATCGAGTAAGATCCAAACCATTCAAATGCCACCTCACCATGGAAGTTTCTCCTTCTAGAAGCATCGAGAAGATGCTTGTTTTTCCCATGTATGATCATTTTCGTACCCTACCTATATAGCAACCTACGAACACTTCGCGAACTATCTATGGTGTAGCCTGTGAAAATTAGGCATATTCGCACCCTAGCTATAGTGCAACATGCAAAAATCTTCTTTAATAAATGCAACTTCTTTTCTTAGGAAAAGTTCTTCTCCCTTCTTTCTTTAGGAACTCGGGCCACTGACCCCTCTGAAGGAAATAGATGGGTTTACATCATTAACAGTCATAGGGATGACGAAAATAATGTGTAACAATGGATACTTAAGTTGTTGCAATGGCAAGGCCTTAGCACATGCTTCAATAAAATGGCCTTTTGACAAGATCTAGTAGGTGAAGACTTTTGAAGCTAGAACAATAACATGTGCTAGTCTTCCTAGGGTTTAGTCAAGCAATTTCATAATCTTTAACGTAAATGCAAGAGAAATAAAGTATAACCATTCAATTAAGGATAATTGAAGAAATATCACTTACATTCATCAAGAATAATCAAGAAAAACCCTAGTTGAACACTTCCACCAAGAAACTTGTCAAAATACTCCAAGATTTTTCCTTCCTCAACAAGTGCACCTAAAATTTCAGCCAAGAAACCCCAAGGAGGGAGAAAATTCCAGTCCCCACAAGTGTGAGTGAAAGATGATAAAAAATACAAGGGTTTAAACCCTTATTTATATAATACTAATGACTAGAATTAGGTCAAAGAGGTCGACATGGCATGTTACACATAATATCTAGTTTTTACATTAAATGTCATAATTAAACCCTAAAACAAGTTCTAAATGTGACTTCATGCCCTTTTAGGGTGACGTTAGGCCCTTTTTGGGCAACGTTGGCCTCCTGGAGAAAAATGTTAGGCCTCCTTGGGCCTCAGGATCCTGCCACATGTGCCACTTGGCACACAACTGCCTCCAAAACATCTAAAATGTTGGGTGATGTCATGGGTTACCTGGGTGATGTCATGGGACTTTTAAGGCCTACATCATGGTGTAAAGGCCACAACCCCCCTATGTCCAGGCCTGCCAGGTTGCCCCTGGTGAAACATTGTTATAGCAAGATTTGCCTCACCATTGCTATCTTGCACAGAGGACCTTTTTCCATTTCCCTATACAGACTTATCAACCCCCTTTTTGATAAATCCAGAGCCAAAATTATATATTTTTCCACATATATGCTTCCTAACTGCTTTTCAAGATGTGTATACGCTTGTTTCTCCACTACAGCTCGCGTATATCGGGATTTGTGCCAGAAAATACAAAAAGAGGTCGGGTTTCCATGTCATGACAAGTGATCTCTAATCTTTGGCCTTCCATATACTGGAAACGTTCTGACTCAACCCTTCAGTTGCATTATGGAGGCTATAAGAGCACAATTTCAAGCTATGAAAAAAGAGAGAGAAAGCATTCAACTTTGAGAGCAAAGTTACTTTGGAGAAATTACTTCATATTGAGTCTACATCCCTTTGTCCCTCAAGTTTGAACACAGTGTTCAGCCCCCAAGCTCTTTCATTATTGTCGAGAGGACCTCATTACCTCTTTGCTATGAGCTTGCCTTTGGTGGAGGATTGAAGTGGTGGAGACCCAGTTGGAAGGAACTTGATTTCTCGGTTTCGAACCGTGACGACACAGAAGTCTATAATGTTGATACTTTTGTTGATCAATTATTAATAGAAATACTCCTTTCCCGTCCTATCGATATCTTGCAAATATATTATTATTATCCATGGGCATGTTTGTAATGTTTATTAATGGATTGCGTTATCTGATGTGCTAACTCATTTTACATATTGTCAGTATATACTTGCATCGCTTGTTTGTTGAGAACTTATTGCAGGTGTAAATCTTTGGGTCAAAGTGCTCAACGGTGGAATGACATCAAATGATTGGATCAAGGTAGGCTTCGTCCTCGTATTTCACATTAGTCTATAATTCACATGTTGGAATTGAGTTGATTTCTGTAGTCATACCTGTCTATTCTGGTTTACCCTTGGCCATAGAGAGTTTTTCCCTTGTAACAGAATTGGCGACTCTCCTGGGGAAAGATATTCCTTCTAAGGGTTGAAGTATTTTTCCTTCTTACATTGCTCTTTTGCCTTTGTATTTCTTGTCGTATCATAGTTGGACAGAGTCGGTTCACTCTGGGTCTAAGTTTTCAGTCTTTTAACCTTGCCTAGCCTTGTTTTAAAAGATATACGCCCTTTTTACCCTGACAGTCGCGTGTATACGCTTGATGTCCCACTATAAAAGGCGTATATATGCCCTTTTCTCTTGAACAAGAGCGTATACCACTTCCCCCTTGCTTGTTTTCTTAGTTTAGTGACTATTGGGTGGGTTTTGAGGATTACTGAGCCTTCTTAGGTCTCTATGGTACCTGTTGAGATCATCTAGGATGACAGGAAACCTTTTTGGAGTTGAATTTTTGGGCGGCATCTTTCTCTTTGTTTTCTGTTTTTTACTTATCCTTGGTAGTTGGGTTGTTTGCTTAGCTACTTGGTATTCTGCTCGAGTGATTGCTTTTATACATAGTAGAAGTTATATATCAAGTCGCTTATCAGTCCATGCATTTTCTTTTTAAATACATTGAAAATACAAAAAAATAGGCATTTTGCATTGGTTGGTATTTTTGTCTTTGAACCTTTATCATTAGCTTAGCATATTTAGCAAAATATTTCATTTTACTTCTGAGTTGCAGAGTTAAAATTGAAGATTGCACTATTTTTATTTAGCATATCATTCACTGAAAAGTTAAAGTTAGGCTTTTCATTATATCTATTTTTATTTTCATGTAGAGTCATAAAACCATGAGTTTCATTTCCATACCTCTTTGAGTAATCACAGCCAATAAAATTTATGCTTTAAACTAAAATTGATTAGTCACGATTTTATTTTTTAGGGTGCACAAAGTAGCCTAGGATTCAGTGCCTTGGAATAGGATTTTGCAAGTAAACTTATCCAAGGCAATTAAATCAATTTATGTGTCTGAGACAAGGAGTTGAGAAAACCATTGTATAATTGGTAATATCAGGAGGCTCCACTCACACCGGAGTTAATCATGAGGTCGCGTGAAGTTAGATGAAGGGATAACCCCTGGATACTCACCTAGAGTGAGAGATATTTCTGTGGATTTATTCGTATTTGGGGATCTTACTAGTGCCCATACCTCTGTGAGAGGCGGTGATTTCAAGGTTTTGGGCTTTGCTACCCTACCCATATAGTGATTTAGACTTACGACTGCTTACCTGTGCATCGGTTATACAGTGGTTTATTATTTTATTGACTTAGGTTTCTCATAGGTTACTTGTAGGGGTTATTCTTCTTGTATCCTGAGTCAGATAGGGGTCGGACAACACACAGCCTTTATGGAGGATTACCTCTTTTGGGGGGTCTGACCGACTGATTGTTAAGCCAACGAGGACCCTTATAACTGAATTTGTTACCTCCAAACTTTACCAGGGAGTCTTAGGTCCCTCTTGGACGAGGCATACCTTCTTTAGCGAGGGAGGCCACTCAACCACTTTATCCCATTTGCATGCATATTGGCCATTTGACTTTTTAGTATGCTCTTTGATTACTAGTTGACCCTAGGACTCTGGT
>SNQJ01S0078012.1:3415-17991 GCA_010110895.2 Picea sitchensis | reverse complement strand
CTTCTATTTTTTACAATGGTATGCAAGATTACAACACTCAATTCGCACCTTGGGTCTCTAGTCATTTTTCTGTTGATATGCCTTCCCACATGCAAACCCCCTCTCTGGTCTACTTATATGAATCCTAGAATTGGATCCGGGGGCACCATCGCTCCCATGCCCACTTCTTCATTTGATATGAATCGTTTTCCCATGGGAGGTTGGAACCTTCCACCATATGGATCTAATCCTAGCTATGCTCTTTCAGGATCCAATTCTTACATGGGTGCTTATTACACCCCGCCCATGTATCTTTCATCTTCCATGTCGATCCCTTTAAACACTTTTTATGTACCAAGTCCTCAAGTACCCCCAGGTCTTTCGTATGGGGAGAATCAATTTTATAATTCAGGCTACCCTCCTTATGGGACACCCTCACAAGGGGGAAACATATATCCTCACTTGAATAATTCTTATCCTACCTCGGTCTCTTTGCAGACCTTAGTGATGATGCCTGTCTAGACCTCTTCAGACCACCTTGGCATAAACCACCATGTTTATGGGAAAGGACAAGGAATATACGAGGATCATTTCTGGCCTGCAATGTTTCAAAATCAATCTTTTCCAGGACCTTGGACTCAAATACCGCAATCTATCACTAGCCCAACCACTGTAAGCCACACCAGTGCACCATCACCCACCCCTGCTAGTCACGTCGGAGATGAGTTGACAACCTCTACAAATCATGACGACAACTCGCTTCCAACCTTTACCAATTATGTTGGGGGCACCATCCTTTTCACCCTAGATCATAGCCATGTCACGTCTCCAACTCCTATTCATCATACAGAAGACAACTCTCTTTCCTCGGCCAGTCCCATCGAGAAACCGAAACGTCTCAAACTTAAGCCTAAATTCATTTAAAGGACTTGTGAAGGAAGCCATCTTACTCGCTTGTTCCCAGTGACTATCGAGATACCAGAGGCGTGGGGCTCGCCCAAAATCCCTTCGGACTCCGAGACACCCATGATTCCTCATCACACCACTTCACCTTTAGTGATATCAATGGTCTCACCACCTAGATTTTCCTCTGACCTCATCCCCTCCATGAAGGGTGAAGAGTATCATGCCCCTGTTACCATGCATCATCTTCAACTTATAATTGAAGAAGTGACCATGCCGGTGCCTTTTATGGTAAAACCGACTCTCCCTGAAAAGAGTGATGCACCCTCCAGTCACATCATCAACATTCCAAGTCTTCCCCCTTCTGAACAAGAGAGATTCATTCTTCCTCTGAATACTCTCTCTTTGAACTCTGATGATGTCCCCTTCGACTGGGATGACTTGACAGGACATCCCATACCCCACCTATGTTTGTTCCACTAAGAGACATTATTTGAACCATAAAAGAGACTATGTACTTTGTTAGCACTTTCTCCTCATCGACTTGGAGAGATTTGGGATTTCCCAAGATTTTGTCACTGATCTGTAGGATACTGACTTTCGGCAGAAGGTTAGGTCGGGAACCTTGGCCTCCCCCTTTACATGTTGATTAGACAAAAAACATGAGTCTTAGTTAAGCTCTTTTCCGACTCGTTACTAAAAATTGAAAAGATCACCAAGTGATTTGTCCCTTTCACACTCGTTAAAATTGGATTTGAAAGATCATGAGTCTTTGTTAATCTCTTTTCCGACTCGCTATCAAAAATGGAAAATATTGTCGAGTGAATTTGTATTCTTCACACTCGTAAATTGGATTTGAAAATACATCTATTTGGCAAAAGTTTACCCCTTTTTCACACCAAGTAGACTAAAAGATATAAAAAAGGACATTTTTTGGCGTTAAATTGTGATTGCATCGCATGCCCTTGCTTGTAGTATTGAGCCTTCAGTTGGTTCTCACTTTGTGTTATAAACCATGGCCCAAGCAGTCTACATCCTCAACCAAGTAGAGCCATGTCTATATCCTTCGCAATTTGACACCCTATACCCTGGAGGGAACATCACCACGAGTGTCCATCTCTCGCATGCATTTCCTTGCATTGAGCATAGGTACGTTCCACTGCTGGAACTAGTTTTTCTTACTTGCGACACTCGTTCCCTCCTCTATATCATAGCATTCACTTGTTATGAAAAAACAAAAAAAGACGGGCGGGAAGGGAGTACTATATTGTAATTGGCAGCAGTCGTGTCGCCTTTGAACAAAGCACAAAGTTATTGAGTCCTTGCATCATCATAATTTTGGTTTTAGCATGGCCTTAGGAAGCTGATCACGTTACAGAATTTTCTCTACCGACTGGTTAATCTTCCATCCACTATAGAGAACATTATGGATGCCTCTTGCATCTAATTTTCAAATCATTAAGTCTGTGCTTCCAGAGTCCATTGTATGTCTCATGCTCTTGTTCAAAGGAAGTCTATCAACCTGTGTCGGACACTCCTCAGAAATCTTGACTTCGCATGTTGGCCATAGCCTTAGTTTGTCTCAAAATCACATGATACTTTGGTCTTATGATGCACCCTGGCCCTACTTTCATCATTGGTAGGTCACCTTGAACCCAGAAATCGGCATTTCATCACAGGTTGTTGACTGGGTGGTTTTCCTTATGTTCGACGACAAGACATTTGTTCACACTTTGGGATTTGTGTAGTGTCTTGGATGTCAATAGCCTTATTGGTGGTTTCCTCACCTTTGTCAGCATTTTTCATCACTGGCTGCTATACAGATGGTATTTTTCGTGTACCACTTGCATTTGGCACATGCGAAAGATGCACAGGGTCGTTGGTTCGTGAACATGTTCTTCATCCGATCTCCACCAAATCATGAAGCTCTTGCTTTTTTCCTCATGCTGACTGATGAGAGATGCCTTAATGCTCTCCTTTCAATGGATCTCTTTCCATCGACTTCAGCTCATGTATTCTGGATACGAGACTTAGAGTTTTATGAGTACCTTGAGGTTTGCAGTCATTAGTGGTAGGATCTCTCGCCATTGACGGATGGGAATACATCAATGTCTCCTGATCAATGGATCTCTCAAATGTTCGACACCAGCTCCTTTATTCACATTTGTAGAGATGTACTCGGTGCCTTGATACCTAATTTCATCATTGGTAGGTTGTCTCGCATTTGTTAGCGGTATACCTCAATGACCGGTAATCAAACGATGTCTCATCGTGTTCGACCTCAACTCATTTATTCACATGATGTAGACTGGCACCATTGGCAGATTGTATTGAAGACTTGAATACATCACTTTGTAGACACAGCTTTCCTGAGTTGTTGCTTCCATTTCATCGGACCAGTACCTATTTGACTTCAGCGATCATGGGAGATTAGATTGTACTCCACGGTATACAGATATCTTCAGATTGATTTTGAGACTGGTTTCACTAGTCCTTGTTCGTGACTATGACAACTATTGGCATGTAACCACATTTATATTTGCCTACTCATGGCCATGAACACTTGTTGGTATATTTTCCACATGGATCTGCATTGTATTTTTGGCAACCATGTATGAAAAGTCAGTACATAATGTAATGAGCAATTGAGTTCATCCAGCTGGTTCTCTACCACTCCACTTCTAAGTTATTTATAATGTATTTCGGCCATCGCAGATACTCCTCTAATCTCACACATTAGGGGGCATCTGTTATAGAAAAAATTTCCTCACCATTGCTATCTTGCACAGAGGGCCTTTTTCCATTTCCCTATGCAGACTTATCAACCCCCTTTTTGATAAATCCAGAACCAAAATTATATATTTTTCCACATATATGCTTCCTAAGTGCTTTGCAAGATGCCTATACGCTTGTTTCTCCACTACAGCTCGCGTATATTGGGATTTGTGCCAGAAAATACAAAATGAGGTCAGGTTTCCATGTCACGACAAATGATCTCTAATCTTTGGCCTTCCATATACTAGAAACGTTCTGACTCGGCCCTTCAGTTGCTTTCTGGAGGCTATACGAGCACAATTTTGAGCTATGGAAAAAGAGAGAGAAAGCATTCAACTTTGAGAGCAAAGTTACTCTGGAGAAATTACTTCATATTGAGTCTGCATCCCTTTGTCCCTCAAGTCTAAACACAGTGTTCAGCCCCCAAGATCTTTCCTTATTGTCGAGAGGACCTCATTACCTCTTTGTTATGAGCTTGCCTTTGGTGGAGGATTGAAGTGGTGGAGACCCAGTTGGAAGGAACTTGGTTTCTCAATTTCGAACCGTGCCGACACGGAAGTCTGTAATGTTGATACTTATGTTGATCAATTATAATAGAAATACTCCTTTCTTGTCCTATCGATATCTTGCAAATATATGATTATTATCCATGGGCATGTTTGTAATGTTTATTAATGGATTGTGCTATCTGATGTGCTAACTCGTTTTATATATTGTCACTATATACTTGCATCGCTTGTTTGTTGAGAACTTCTTTCAGGTGTAAAGCTTTGGGTCAAAGTGCTCAACGGTGGAACGACATCAAATGATTGGATCAAGGTAGGCTTCTTCCTCGTATTGCACATTAGTCTATATAGCACATGTTGGAATTGAGTTGATTTCTGCAGTCATACCTGTCTATTGTGGTTTACCCATGGCCATAGAGAGTTTTTCCCTTGTAACAAACATCCTCCTCTCTCTCTATGTGTGCAAATCCCCTGATCTGTATCTGCCCCTGGTCGGGGTCTCAGCATCCATCAAGTGGGATTTTATCCCTATGGAGGTCCGAACTAATCATCTCCCCATATGTACCTATCCATCGGGTTTGGCCCTGCAACATCAGCAAATACGCCCTCCATGGGTTCATAAGTCACAGGGATCATAGCAATGTCAATCACATCTAATCATCAAGTTATTTAAACATGTGCATGAAACCCTGTTTGCTCGGACAAGTGCTCAAAGACGTTATGCTATTCTACAAGCCAAGTTTGGAGAGGATGCTAGTACATCCCATTGGGCTAATGCTCATTGGATGTGGGATGTTCCCAGGTGAAGTCAAATACATGCCATGTGAGTGTATGAGGTGGTAAGGGATGTCTGGGCAATGGGTGTAGTGATAGCAAGGAAATGTATGGCTTACCTGTGGGTTCCTTTGAAGAGGGTGATTTGCACATTGTCATGGATGCAAATGTTTCCAAGCCCATTCATGCCTTTTATCTTTTATTCTTATTGTTTTTTTCTTTCAAGAGGCTAGTTAGGGGACACTACCCTGGCATGGTGACCAGTGGTGGCAATGTTACCCACAAGCATTTCATGGAAATGAGAAGGTTGGCTCATGATGAGACCCCCTTTCTCTTGGCTATGCCACCAAGGGCCCACTACCCTGGCATGGTGACCAGTTTTTGGTAGTGTCATACCGCTACATGCTCATGGACCTAATAGGCTATCTCGTGATGAGACCCCATGTCCTCCAACTAGGTATTGATTTATTATTTTTTTATGGGTCCCTATGTTTCTCGCTGAGAAACGTTTTATTGCTTTCTCGGGGATCCTTGGGCGAAGCATCTTAAGGTTTCATTCTTTTGGTTTTTATCTTTTGCCAGCTACTTTTACCATATGGACCATTATCCCCTTCTTCCCACAAGGTAAGGTACAACCCTTGGATATTTGGCCAACCCAATGCCCATACCAATGTAATGGGATGGATGAGTGGGAAAAAGATGGAAAGTGGTAAGTATGGTGGGAACGGACGATGACCTTTCATGAATCCCCCTAGTGGAAAATCAAACCCTATGGGTACCATCTTACTAAGGCATCCTTTCATTCCCCCCCAGGTGTGGTCAAGTGGAAAGGCATAAGGTCCAAGCACACGTTAAAAGAAAAAATAATTAAATGCACATATCCAAAGGTTTTGAGGATCAGAGTGATACATACCATGGTACCCAAACTCATTACTTCATGAAGCAAGACCCATTTATGCTGCAAGACCAGGTCGATGTGTTGGATGTTGTTGTTGCTGAAAAAGTGGAGGCGCTAAAGAAGAAAAGGATGGGCCCTCCAGGGCCATGTTCAAGTCGATCTGGCTCTCGGTACTCCATGTCTAGGATCTGTGGGCCTCGAGACATAATCTCCTTAGTTATCCCTAGGCTAGGGGATAACATCTGGCTCCAACTTGGGGACATGTGCTCACCATAGAGTGCATGAGAACCTCAGCATCTCTGGCATAACCTGTGACCTGCTTGATCTCAACATAAGACTATTAGTAATCATTTGGGGTGTTGATATCACCCCCATCTCACATATATATAATACAGAAAATGAAAGCAAGCATATGTACAAATGGAAATACAAACTACTCTAGCATGAAATGCAAATGGTATATACAATTAAATGCAAATTCCTACCTACTTACCTACACTTACATGTGAATTCAAGTCTCTGCCCCCTGATGGGGTTTGAGGAGGTGCCCGCTAACTGGTAATGGGCACCTTCTTCCTTCCAATGTCGAAAAATAGTAGGCATCATTGACTGAATTTCTTCCAACTCTAAAGGGTCCAAGAAAAAACTTTGCATTTCCCTTGACATTAGTAGGCTCTCCCTTCTTTGTGTCCCACATCCATACTGTGTCTCCCTCTTTGTAATCTCAGGTTCTGAATTTGGTTGTTTCTTGAAAAACCTTGGTGTACTGTGTAGAGGGAGGAGGGTGGGATTTTGCTGTAAAAACTTCTTGTTGGGGCGGCTAGATCAATATGCTATCTTCTCCTTTATTTAACAACTTGACAGCCCCAACTTCCTTGTCTTTATACTTGTACAGGATTTGTTGATAAGCTTCCTTATTCATCCATTGTATCTGATCAAAATCTTCCTCAATAGAAAAATGCATATCATCGGGAGAAACTTCAAGAGGAATTTCTATGATTGGCTCATGTGATTTTTCAGTCTTGATGTGATCACTAATTTTTTGCACATGGATTTTGGTCATTGGCACATTCGAGAGACGATTCATCGTTCCATCGTTCATAGGAATATTGATATAAGTGAGGTCCATCTCTAAAGTGCCTCACAATATTGCAGCAAATTTCCTGGACAACAGCATCCCCCATAAATCTGGTACGTCTACTACTACAATATCCATATGGATCACTCTTTCGAGGTATCTTCCAAGGCATACTTCCACATTCTCAATTACCCCATGTGTGAGTATGGCTCTAGACTCAAAGCCACACACATTCCTTTAAGGTCATGTGACCTTTAGGCCCAATTTTTGCATGACCTTTAGAGACATCATGTTGGCACCTGCCTCTAAATCCAGCATACAGTTGTTAAGGCACTTGTTATTTATCATTAAGTTCATGAAGAAAGGTGGGTGTTCATCATACTAGACCCTAAAATGATCATCTTGCAGCATAATAGGAGGGTCCATTGGTCCATTTGATCCTTTAAAGAAATTATCAAATCTTTCTTTGACTGATGGTACCTTGATGAATTCTCTCAAGGGGATGGTCAAATGCATCTTGGCTAATTCCCCTTCAAGGTCAAAGTTTAAGTCCACTCTTTCAGTCTTGGGAAGATTTTTAGGAAGGAGAATGTTCATAGGTGGAGGTCTTGTTTGGGATACTGCAGGACCAGTAGAGATAGGTTGGTTCAATTTATTTTGTCTAATATATACTTGGAATTCTTGTTTCTTCAACTTTTCTCTTGATTCTTGGTCAAGGTTATTTATAACCTCCATCCTAGCCTTCCTCGTTGCTTCCTTTATGCCCTCTTGATGTTCCTCAGGGGTAATATTAAGGAAAATATGGGGATCCTCTATGGTATGTTCCATTGTGTTTACTTGGTCATGGATTCCATTATTGTAAGGACATTCATGTTCCCAGTGTGATTCACTACATTGCAGGCACCAAGGATTTTCATCCACCACATTTGTTGGAGCTAAAGTATTTGGAACCTCTTGATCATTCTTTGGTCTGAAAACTTGGTTCCCTTTCTGGAATTGACCCTTGTACGGAACCCTGGGGGATTGTTGTTGATTCCTCTCTAGGTTGACAATCCTATTCATCATTAGCTCTTGATTTTTTACTATGCCATCTATAATCATTTGTAGCTAAGCCAAGCTAGCACTAATGTTTGAGGTAGGTTTAGCATTGTGGATTATCTTAGGTTTAGTGTCCATTCTAACTCTTGGGGCTGAGAAAGGTTCAACTTTGGATGATAAAAGGTTTTCTTCGATCCTTGTGGATATTTATTGGGATTATTGGATCGTTTGAGGGTTTTATCTCTGAGGAGATACCCTAGTTGAACAGTAAAGGCTTTGGTATAAATGAACAAAAGGAAACTAGGAGATGGATGATGACTCATGGGGATTTTTTGCAACAAGGTTCCAAACTTGTTGTGGAATTCTCTAATGGTCTCATTCTCCTGTTTCACGAGGTTATTTAGCCTTATTAGTAGCATATTGGAGTCCTCTTTGATACTCCATATTTTGAGGAATACTTCCTCTAACTTATCCATGGTTTTAATATTTCCATCAGGAAGACCATTGTACCAACGCCTTACGCCATCATGGAGGGTAGAAGAGAACAATTGCATAGCCACATATTCAGCATCATCACTAATGGGATGAAGCTGGAAGAATGCCCAAAATTTTCTCATGTGATCCTCGACATTGATTGCATCATTACCGATGAATTTAGGCATCCATTTCTCATACTTGGGGAGCATCTGCCTAGGGTAGCCTCGTATAGCTGTCATGTCTAGCGGTTTAAAAAGATTGGATGGCCATTGTCTTTGGTTATTGGCTTGGTTTGGAATAGAATTCTGAGTTCTCATGCTAGATATTGTGTTTAAGGGAAGATTGCCTCTGAAAAGTGATTTTACTACAGGAGATTTTCGGGGAGGATTTCTTTTAAAGGATTTGGGAGGGCTGGTGTACCTCCTTATGGACAGTGGAGTCACCAAATAATTTTCTTGAAATTATCAAAGAAATAAGGGAATCACCCTTAGTGGAGTCGCCAGGTAAGCCTGTAAGAAGAGTTCTTTGGATAAAGGCTTACCGAAAAAAGTGTCGTTTGAGGAATATTGACTCAGTGTTCCCCGGCAGCGGCGCCAAAATGTTATCGCGCAATTTGTACTTTGATAGAAGGAAAAGTTAAAGGAGAGAAAATTGGCGTAACTGGAGACTAATCCTATCACTGTCACCTCAATAGGATTCCTCTTTCTATTTAGGGTGGCAGGCCCAGGAGAGACGTCCCAGGTGACCTGGGGGTTTGAGAAGGCAAAGTCAAAATGGCCAATAAAAAGATCCCCTCTCATAAGTCACCACTAATCAGAAAGTCGTGGTTTTATAGCCAATGAAATGATAATATATCAAAGTGTACCTACCAAGAACAAAGCAACAAGAAAATATATATATTTGCAAGTACACTTGTTGGTTAGCACTTCATAAAACCATAGACTTTTTCAAATAAAGCAATTTATTGAATATGATGAAGTAAACAGAAAATTATAAAAATATTTATCGGACAATACTTCAAATTAAATGCAAACAAGACATAACAAGACAAAATGACTAAGAATCATTAACCATTGAAATCATAATACTAGCATTTGTTAGAAGCAAACAAGACATTGTATAAATCAGCATGTTCAATTGTTTTTATAAGATTTCAATGTTGCATTTAATGGTTGTAGATTACTTTAGTAAGAACAGCAATATATTCAGTAGGTTAGGCTATTCTAGGGTTAGAAAGTGTTAGTAGGTTGCTCAAAGAATAGGTTTTGATGGTTGTTTTGATAAATTACTCAAAGGAGGACTTAGACTAATGCTTTAGGGAAAATGGAGTCAGTGAAGATGGCAGCAAATGTTGAAGAAAATTGTAGTAGGAGAGTCAAGGACAAGAGAGATTGATAGATTGGAGTGTTGGTAACCTAAGGCTTCAATTATCAAACCCTAGGGGAAACTAGATCCTAAGGTGTAAGTAACCCTAGGCCTTAGTAGAATTTCCTCCCTCCTTAACTCAAAGATGAACCAAAAATCAGCTAAGATGAAGCAATGGATACTTAAGGTGTTGCAATGGCAAGGCCTTAGCACATGCTTCAAGAAAATGGCATTTTGACAAGATCTAGTAGTTGAAGGATTTTGAAGTTAGGACAATAACATGTGCTAGTCTTTCTAGGGTTTAGTGAAGCAATTTCATAATCTTTAATGTAAATGCAAGAGAAATAAACTATAACAATTCAATTAAGAAGAATTGCAGAAATATCACTTACATTCGTCAAGAATAATCAAGAAAAAACCCTAGTTGAACACTTCCACCAAGAAACTTGTCAAAATACTCCAAGATTTATCCTTCCTCAACAAGTGTGCCTAAAATTTCAGCCAAGAAACCCTAAGGAGGGTGCAAATTTTAGTCCCCACAAGTGTGATTGAAAGATGATAAAAAATACAAGGGTTTAAAACCTTATTTATACAATACTAATGACCATAATTAGGTCAAAAAGGTTGACATGGCATATTACACATAATATCTTGTTTTTACATTAAATGTCATAATTAAACCCTAAAACAAGCTATAAAGGTGACATTAGGCCCTTTTTGGGCAACGTTGGCCTCTTGGAGAAAAACGTTAGGCATCCTTGGGCCTCAGGATCCTGCCACACGTGCCACTTAGCACACAACTGCCTTCAAAACATCCAAAACGTTGGGTGATGTCATGGGTCTTCCAAGGCCTACATCATGGTGTAAAGGACACAACCCCCCTGGGTCCAGGCCTTCCAGGATGCCCCTGGTGAAACGTCCTCCTCTCTCTCTGTGAAAATATCATGATTTGTCTTTTCCCCTGGCCGGGGTCTCAGCATCCATCAGGTGGGATTTTATCCCTATGGAGGTCTAAACTAATCATCTCCCCATATGTACCTGTCCATTGGGTGTGACATGCAACATCAAAAAATACGCCCTCCATGGGCGCATAAGTCACAGGGATCATAGAAATGTCAATCACATCTAATCATCAAGTTATTTAAACATGTACATGAAACCCCCTTTGCCTAGACAAGTTCTCAAAGATGTTATGCTATTCTACAGGCCAAGTTTGGAGGGGATGCTAGGACGTCCTATTGGGCTAATTCTCATTGGATGTGGGATGTTCCCGGGTGAAGTCAAATCCAGGCCATGTGAGTGGATGAGGTGGTAAGGGATGTCTGGGCATTGGGTGCAGTGGTAGCAGGGGAATGTATGGCTTACATGTGGGTGCCTCTAAAGAGGGTGAGTTGAACCTTGTCATGGATGCAAATGCTTCCAAGCCCATTCATGCCTTTTATCTTGTATTCCTATTGTTTTTTTCTTTCAAGAGGCTAGTTAGGGGACATTGCCCTGGCGTGGTGACCAGTGGTGGCAATGTTACCCATAAGCATTTCACGAAAATGAGAAGGTTGGCTAGTGATGAGACCCCCTTTCTCTTGGCTATGCCACCAAGGGCCACTACCTTGGTGTGGTGACCAGTTGTTGGTAGTGCCATACCGCTACATGCTCATGGACCTAATAGGTTGGCTCGTGATGAGACCCCCTATCCTCCAACTAGGTCTTGATTTATTATTTTTTTTATGGGTCCCTCTGTTTCTTACTGAGAATATTTTTATTGATTTATCGGGGATCCCTGGGCGAAGCATGTCAAGGTTTCATTCTTTTGGCTTTTATATTTTGCCAACTATTTTTACCCTTAGGGCCTTTAGCCCCTTCTTCCCACAAGTTAAGGTACAACCCTTAGATATTTGGCCAACCCAATGCC
Organism: Picea sitchensis; assembly: GCA_010110895.2. NCBI lineage: Eukaryota > Viridiplantae > Streptophyta > Pinopsida > Pinales > Pinaceae > Picea > Picea sitchensis. The sequence continues at coordinate 6,289 of SNQJ01S0078012.1, read as the reverse complement.
CAGACCAATGTAATGGGATGGATGAGCGGGAAAAATATGGAAAGTGGTAAGTATGGTGGGAACGGACGATGACCTTTCATGAATCCCCCAGTGGCAACTCAAACCCTATGGGTACCATCTTACTAGGGCATCATGTTATTTCCCCCAGGTGTGGTCAAGTGGAAAGGCATAAATTCCAAGCACACGTTAGAAGCAAAAAGAATTAAATGCACATATCCAAAGGTTTTGAGGATCAGAGTGACACATACCATGATACCCGAAGAAAAAAGAATTAAATGCACATATCCAAAGGTTTTGAGGATCAGAGTGACACATACCATGATACCCGAACTCATTACCTCATGGAGAAAGACCCATTTATGTTGCAAGACCAAGATGATGTGATGGATGATGTTGTTGCTAACAAAGTGGAGGTGCTGAAGAAGAAAAGGATGGCCCTCCAAGGCCATGCTCAAGTCGATATGGCTCTCGGTACTCCATGTATAGGACCTATAGGCCTCGAGACATAATCTCCTTAGTTATTCCTAGGCTAGAGGATAACAGGTACATCAGCAATATATCGGACCATTTTTATTACGAAAATGATTGTTCGATCTAGACCATTTTCCGAACTGGAAAATGCCTATCCATCAAAAATCTTGAACCACTTTTCAGACTGGAAAGGAACTTCCCAACCTGGACCATTTTCCGAACTGGAAAATGACTATAAATCAATAACATATCAGTTCTCCCTCCCAACCTAGGAGTAATCACCTCCTTTTCCAATAAGGAAGTCATCTCCACGAGCCCCAACTTGTCTCTTAAGTACGCAAACTTTTTATCTTGGACAGAGGCTTTACCAAAATATATGTTATCTGCTCATTTGTGGAGATATACTGGAGAACTACTTCTCTCTTCTTGACGTTGTCACAGAGAATATAATGCTTGATCTCAATGTACTTTGGCATGTCATGGAACATAGGTTTCTCTAAAAGATTCACATAGATTTTATCATTACAATATATCATGGTCGAATTCAGCACCTAATCAGACAGTCCAAAAATCAACGTATTTCTTTTGTACAAGCATCACAAGCTGCAATATACTATGCTTATGTAGTGTTGATTGCAACAGACTTTTGTTTTCTGCTAGATCATGACATCGTGGCAAAGCTCAAACTGAAACATATCCAATTAGTGTTTATTTTGTCATATGTACTCCCTTTCCAATCTGAATTGATAAATTCATGCAGTTGTATGTCATAATTTAAACATCCCACAAAACAAATATCCGGTTGAGTATTCTCCAAATACATTAACGAGGCAATCAATTATCAATACAGAGATGGGTTTATTGGATTAGAGTCACTTCAACTTCTTCATATCTATTATCATGAGAGTTTTCCATGGATTAGCAATCCATCATCCTAGACTCATGAGTAACCATTATGATGCACTATCTCTGTCATAGAAAGTTTTCACCATGCTTCTGTTGTATATGAGATACTCTGCGTCAAGTTGCTTGAATCCATACAAGGTCTTCTTATATCTGCATACATGGGTCTCTTTCTGGTATAAGCTTCTTTCTCGATTTGCTTTATTGGGAAGAATAGTGTTTTACATGTAAATTTCAATCCATGGATACTGCAAGGGGTATATATGTTTTACTGGAACAAGTTATCATCATAGTCTTCTCCCTCCTTCTAGAAGAACCTCTAGTTCTAAATCTCCCAAAGCTTCCATTCATAAAAAAAATTCACATTTTCTTACATACATTGTTCTTCATCACAACTTCCATTTCTTCTGCTTGATTGTTTCTAGTGGGTTCAAACAAAGCTGGTAGTCTTATGATTCTTGGTATAATAACCGGTTGTTCTAGATTTTCTTTCTTTCTTGGAATCTTCATGTTCTTCCTCATGTTCCTTTTTATCTTTTGGGTCCATGGAGTCTTCTATAGATTCCATGTCCTTCCTTCCTGAAGATTCCAACTTCTTCCTTTTATCATAGGACCATGGATGTAGATGGACAACCAAGGATACTTAAGACTTCCTCTAGAGTCAAACTGAACACTTGTAGTTTATCATGGCTGCTACTTTCAATGGGAACATGGAAAGATACTTCATAATCTTCACGGATTCTTCAATTGATCATATCATTTAGGATTAGCTCCCTCATAATCCTCACTTCATGCATGAATGTATGCTCTTCTTTTGGAATTTTGTAATCAACTCACTCTATCTAAGGGAGCCCATGCTTTAGTCTGCATCCTTATTGCCTTCTACAAAGTGTCACAAGTATTATTCTAATTTCCTCTTGATTATTGACTTATTTATGATTTGACTCCTTCTGGGTCTCTTCAAGTTTGATTCTGATTTCGGCATATCTTGCAGTTGTTACTTATATAATAGATTCGTTAGGAATTTGCCAACGTACTTCATGTTGAAATAATGTAACTGCAAAGAGTATTCTTATTATTATTATTGTTATTTTATTCATAGGATTAATCCCCATTGTGGATTAATCACGTCGGTAATTGTATTAGGACCAAATCCCCTTTTGCGGATTGGTCAACAGACAATTGTAATAGGCAGAATAAGAAGTCGGCCCCAACAGTTATTATTGAGACCCAGAATTAAATTAAAGATGGGTTTACCCACCCAGAGTGAGAGGTCGACCCTGCTAGTGAATACCTTTCACACGTGCCAGTCTTGTATATATAGGGAGGCTAGCGCCTCACTTTAACAAAAAAAAACTCACTTGCTCATTTTCTTAAGAGGCAAGCTACAATTACCAGTTGGAGAGAGGAGGAGAAGAGTGGCGCATATTTTGGAGAGGACTATCTGTATTGGTTTGAGTTATCTCTTGAACATTGTATTGGCAATTTATGATAAGGAAG
>SNQJ01S0078009.1:34601-44935 GCA_010110895.2 Picea sitchensis | reverse complement strand
TTTTTTTTTATGATTATGAAACGCTAACAAAAACAATTGTTGTTACAAACAAAAAACTCCTTTCTATTTTTGTGGTAATCATGGCAACCCAAGATGATGCAGAAATCAGACTTGAGGGAAATCCTACACAAAGACCTCCTAAAGATCCAAGACATAATAGTGACGGAAGCTCACCTACTAAAGTTCTGGAAACAATGAGTAATCTCATTGTTGAACTACAAGTCTTCAAGCAAGCAATGAGAAACTGAAGAAGGCACAGTAGGAACAACAGGAAATAAATGAGGTCTCGCTGCGTAGTATAGTGACAAAGAAAATCCCAAAGGATGATGACCATGAGGAAGAGGTTAGTAAAAGGGCCTCCAATAATTTTGGTCCTGAAGCAGAAAAAGGGGACAGTTCATCTGAAGGTACACCTTCAGTTGAAGATAAAACAAAACCAGACAGAAAAAAGGAAACCACTAGATCACCTTGAGGGGAAATTTAAGAAAATCAAACCTGCTACCTTTGATGGGGAATCTGGAACATGGGAGGAAGTTGAGGCGTGGTTATTAGAAATTGAGAAGTGTTTCCAGATCTATAATTATTCCAGCAATATGAAGGTTAGAATGGCTATCTATAACCTGAAAGGAAAGGCCAACATTTGGTGGCAAGATATGAAATTGGCCAAGGGCCTAAAAGAGAAACAGATGGAATGGGAAGACTTTAAGAAATATTTCAAGAAACAATACCTATATGAAAGTTATTATGAAATAAAAAACAAATAAATTTATGAGCTACGACTTGGCCAAATGGCTATGGAGGATCTGATAAACAAATTCCTGGAATTACTAAGGTTCGTACCTTATATTCGGGAGGACAAAGTAAAACTCTAGTGGTTCCTAAGATGTTTACCACAATATTACAAGGACAGAATCAAGTTTGATAACCCCAAGTCCTTGAGTGAAGTATTCAGGAAAGATCGAACATGTTACGACCAATACAAACAACAGACATAATTTCCCAAGGCTTTGAAGGATAAGAAGCAAGACCGAATGAACCAACGGAAGAAGGGATACCAAACAAATCCTTATTGGAATGCAGAAAAAATCCTTCCAAGAAAATATTTTCACTCCAACAATCCATATGCACAAGGCAATGATAAACCGCTAAATTTTGGAACAAAGGAGTTTGGGGACAACCCCCACGAACCATTAAAGTGGTGGGAATGTGGAGAACCTCATCTAAGGAGGAACTATCCACATTTAAATCTAGCAACTAGAACTATTGTTCATAACTGACAGGAAGCCTTGACAGTGGGAGATGTGGGAAAAAGCTTACATCGGATAAATGCAGTCGTGGATGGCCGACAAGTTGACGACCAATCCTCTATGGTGGAAGTGGAAGGCAAAATCAATAAAACTCAAATTTTTGTTTTAATTGATCCTGGAGCTACGCTAACTTATATCATTGTTGGCATAGTAGAGTCAAATAAACTTAAGAAAATGAGATGCGCAAAATCATGGCTGGTACAACTAGCAACAGGAACTAAAAGGAAAGTGGTTGACTTTATTTCTGATTATGAGTTCAGTTTAGGTGGTCAAAACATATGGACAAATCTGAACATTCTACCACTAGGATCTTATGATGTAATTATCGGAATGGATTGGTTAAAAAGGCATAAAGTAGTTCTATATTGTTATGCAAAGACACTTAAGTATAAAGACGAAAATGACACTACTAGGAAAATCCAAGGTATACAAAAACCAGTATCAGTTAGACAAGTTTCAGCAATGCAATTCAAGAAATGCATGAGAAAGGGTTGTCAATTTTACGCCATATGAGTAACAAACCTATTAGAAAAAGAAGATAAACCCAACTTGGAAGAATTTGTTGTTCTACGTGATTTTAGAGACGTATTTGTTGATGAAATTCCTGAATTACCCCCTAGAAGGGAGATATACTTTTCTATCGACCTTCTACCTGGTTCAACCCCTATCTCTAAATCACCTTACTGGATGAGTTTGCCAGAATTGATAGAACTAAAAATTCAACTATGGGAATTATTGGACAAAGAGTATATCAGACCGAGTATTTCACCATGGGGAGCACCAGTCCTATTTATGAAAAAGAAGGGCGAAACTCTGAGACTATGCATCGATTATAGACAATTAAACAAGATGACTATTAGTAACAAGTACCCCTTACCTAGGATAAATGATCTATTAGATCAAGTAGGTGGGGCAAATGTTTTCTCGAAATTGGACCTACGATCTGGTTATCACCAGGTTAGAATAAAAGATGAAGACATAAGTAAAACAACTTTTCGTACACGATATGGACATTACAAATTTTTGGTTATACCTTTCGGACTCACTAATGCACTATCCACGTTCATGTGTTTAATGAATAGTATTTTTAGTCAGTACTTGGACAAATTCGTGCTGGTATTTATTGATGATATTCTAGTATATTCTAAAACAGAATAAGAACACGCAAAACACTTAAGAATAGTTCTGCAAACCTTAAGGAAGCAAAAACCGTATGCTAAATTTGATAAGTGTTATTTTTATCAGAAGAAAATACAGTACCTAGGACATGTAATATCTACATAAGATATTGCAGTCGATTCTCAGAAAATAGGAGCCATCATGGAATGGTTGGTACCAAAGGATGTAGTGGATATTCGGTCATTCATGGGAATCACTGGATATTACCGCAGATTTATAGAGGGGTTTTCCAAAATTTCTTACCCTATCACATCATTACAAAAGAAAGGGACCAAGTTTAACTGGTCACAGAAGTGTCAAGACAGTTTTAATAAGTTAAAGGAATTATTAACAACTGCACCCATTCTAAAGGTACCAGATCAAGATAAAGACTTTACCGTTTGTGTACTTGTGAGTAAAGAAGGTCTAGGTGGTGTCCTAACTCAAGAAGGACACGTTATTTGTTATGAGTCCCAAAAACTAAAGGAACACGAGCGAAACTACGTCACTCATGACTTAGAATTGGCATCAGTAATACACACCTTAAAAATGTGGCAACACTACATAATGGGCAGAAGATTTCTATTATTGACAGATAATAGCGCTGTGAATTTTTTTTTAGTTAGTCGGACCTTAATGCAAGGAAAGTAAGATGGCTAGCCTTCTTGAGTGAATTTGACTTTGAGGTAAGACATATCAAGGGTAAGGAAAACAAAGCAGCTGATGCTTTGAGCAGAAGAGTTCATAGGTTGTTTGAAATCAACATTAGCAGGGAAGAAAGAAATATTGAATAGAGGATAAAGACTACCGGTAATAACGACGAAAATTACACTAAGACAGTGGAAGAATTACAAAACACTACATAAAATTCAGACAAAACATATCTGAGTATTGATAAAAATGGTCTACTATGATTTAAAAATAGGATATACATACCAGATTCGACAGAGTTAAAGCTAACAGTTTTGGATGAAGTGCATAAGAAACCATATTCTGGTCATCCAGGATACCAGAAAACGATAACAACACTTAGAAAATTATTTTATTGGCCTAATATGAAGGGAGAAGCAACAAAATACTTAGCTAAAGGTCAAGATTGTTCGCAGGTAAAATCTGAACACCAGCATCCAACCAGCCTATTACAACCCTTACCAGTACTAGAATGGAAATGGGAGACTATATCACTGGACTTTATTACAGGTTTGCCTAAAACTTAGAAATAGAATGATTCCATTATGGTGGTAATTGATAAATTTAGTAATTCTCCACACTTTATTCTAGTAAAGTCTACTTTTTAAAATATTAACATCGCTGAAATATTCATGAAAGAAATTTTTAGACTGCATGGAATTCCTAAAATGGTGATTTCAGATAGAGACGTAAAATTTACATCTGCTTTTTGGAAAGAATTGTTTGTAGGGATAAATACTAATTTGAATTTCAGCACGAGTTATCATCCACAAACGGATGGATAGACTGAACGAGCAAACCAAATCGTAGAAGATAGGCTCTGCATGTACGTAAGAACAAAACCAAGCAAGTAGGAAGACTACCTACACTTGGTAGAATTTGCATATAACAATGGGTACCAAACTTCGGCTAAATTGAGCCCCTTCGAGGTACTGTACGACATAAAGTGTACAAATCCAATTAGCTGGGATAACCTAGTCGATAGACTCATGGTTGGACCAGAGATGCTCCAAGAAATGGATAATACAGAAAGAAAGCTAAAACAAAACTTAAAAGAGGCACAGGGCAGATAAAAGAGTTATGTGGACCAGAAAAAAAGACACTTGGAATTTCAAGTGGGAGACCATGTTTACTTAAAAGTCAAAGCGTGAAGAAGATCACGAAAGCTAGGGAATTATGCCAAGTTGGCACCCACGTTTTGTGGGCCCTTCGAGATACTAGCTCGAATTGGACCCATAGCATACCAACTTGCACTTCTAGCCAATCTAAAAATTCATAATGTATTTCATGTTTCCTTGTTAAAGAATTATGTTCATGAACCTACTCATATGATCGATTAGAACTTGGTGAAGGTGGAACCAGAAGGTGATTTTCAGTTGGAACCTCTGTGCATTCTAGACTAGAGATAAATAACACTTTAGAACAGAGCCACCACTCAGGTAAAGGTGCAATGGAAGCACTTTAGCCCTGAGGAGGCCACTTGGGAGTTGGAGGGAGATTTGTTGAAATCTCATCCAACCTTGTTCCAAAGAAGGAAAGAACACTGAGGAAAGTTTTTTATTGCAGGGGGAAAGGATGTAACATCCCCAAAAATAATTTATTTTTTAGTTTGAGATTCTTAGGAAAATTATTCCGTTTTTCGTAAATTCGAAATTGGAATTTTTTTGCCATTTTTGGCAATTCCGAATTTTGAATTTAATTAATTGTAATTAATGGTTATGACTGTTGGGTAGAGATCTTATTTGACCCAACTAGCTTCTTAACTATGACACTTGTATAAAACAAAATATTTTATAATTATTGTTGGAAGANTAGCATACCAACTTGCACTTCTAGCCAATCTAAAAATTCATAATGTATTTCATGTTTCCTTGTTAAAGAATTATGTTCATGAACCTACTCATATGATCGATTAGAACTTGGTGAAGGTGGAACCAGAAGGTGATTTTCAGTTGGAACCTCTGTGCATTCTAGACTAGAGATAAATAACACTTTAGAACAGAGCCACCACTCAGGTAAAGGTGCAATGGAAGCACTTTAGCCCTGAGGAGGCCACTTGGGAGTTGGAGGGAGATTTGTTGAAATCTCATCCAACCTTGTTCCAAAGAAGGAAAGAACACTGAGGAAAGTTTTTTATTGCAGGGGGAAAGGATGTAACATCCCCAAAAATAATTTATTTTTTAGTTTGAGATTCTTAGGAAAATTATTCCGTTTTTCGTAAATTCGAAATTGGAATTTTTTTGCCATTTTTGGCAATTCCGAATTTTGAATTTAATTAATTGTAATTAATGGTTATGACTGTTGGGTAGAGATCTTATTTGACCCAACTAGCTTCTTAACTATGACACTTGTATAAAACAAAATATTTTATAATTATTGTTGGAAGACAAATGGAACAACCATGTTGAAATTAGCTGACCATGACTCCATGAGTGGGGAGCATGTTGGAACTACCCCATGGCTGATTGTTACAAGTGAAAAATCAAGTATTTGGCCATGGGCAGCTCCTGAAAATCATGGATTTGGAAAGAGATGAAAATTCCCAAGGGAGGGAAAAAGACCTAGGCAAAAATGACTTTGGATATATGGCATATATGAGGAGGCAGGATGCTACCTAGTATGTTGGGGGGAAAATAAATCTATCTCTTTTTGTTATAAACACAACTGGATAAGTGTGAGGCAAGGAGAAGACTGTTGAAACTAAAAATCATTTGCTGAGGGGAGTTGCAAGTTAGCCCTCATGGATTCATGGTCAGGCTAGGTGGTGAACAAGACAAGTGATTTGGCTGCCCTATTCTAAGGTTGGGAGGAACCTGGTTGTTCCCTTTGTTGTTCCAGTATTTATCCAAATATGTTCCTCTACTTCCCTCTTATCATATTTGTATTGTTGAAATGATTATACATGCCTTCTACTTCTATATGTCTACCCTATTATGCATAGGTGAATAGGTGGTAGAAATAATTTTTTTCTACTAAAGATTGTATCTACAGGATCATAGCATGTTATCTGTTGTAGGACCCATCTAATCTGTTAAAGAATACATCTATTTAGTTACCATAGGTGATCTGTTGTAGGACCAAAACTATTATGTTAATGAATGAACTTATACAATGATTGAGTATTATCTGTGGTAGGAATATAATGTAAATAGTAAGTAGTGTTGTAAATTCACTGTGTATTAGTCGTGGCAAAGATAGAGTTATCTTGTATAAAGTAATAAATTAACCAAAAAGATACAAACACAAATTCTGGAAATTTCTACCTATCATAAGATTATATGCTTATAAGATAGTCAAGTTCTGTTTCAACCTGTACAGATCAAAAACCCAAATCGGGACTACTATGATAAGGATTCACGAAGTATATATGTAGCTATATGAATATAGTTATGAATATATTCATTTTTACTAGGTAATCGATTCAGTAGATGGAATAGAAATGACATTGCATAAATAAAAGTTATGCGCACATATTATGTAATTAATATGAAAACTTTCTAATAGTTATATAGAACCCTCTGTAAAATCAAAGTATCAAAAGACTGGCTATGTATATATATATATATATAGCTCTGGATATAATTACAGAGTCGCATCTTTAATCTGCTTTACTCTGATAGACTTAGAAGGTTTTAAATATCTAATGCTTAGATCCAGTCAACACCGACTATGGTGGGGAAACAAGTAGTTTCAGACATTCACATGTTCGGAAGCGAGGTAAATAGTTCCAAAAAAATTTGAGTACAGTTCGGAATGAAAACAAATGACCACTCTAACTATGACAAGTCCAGGATAAAATGTTACAATAGTAAACACGAGAATTAATACTTCCAACACTTTTTATTTTTTCGAGGGTCTACTGTAATAAAGGTCGAAAGTAAAGCCACAGGAACAAAGAACAACATGTATTATTCACAATATCATTTGTTCCAGAATGTTGAAGAACAGTTCCATTATGCCAAGAAATCTATTCGAGATTTCTATTCCATTAATGTTTCGAATAATGACATAGTAAAGTTTGACATAATCATTCGGCCAAATACACAATTTAATGATTTACTCTCTTACTCGGCTGTGAAGGAAAGTAAAAGAGGTAAAATCTAGTATCAAAACAAAAAAATCTTCACCACAGATATGACTCTTTTTTTTGAATCGTTTCAACTATTAGTCACCTAGGACCCTTCTTGAAGGGGAAAGATGGAACTCGAATACATCTTAGGCGGGTGGCATAGGTTGGCCTCCATAATTCTTGTTTGGTCGAAACCCTTGCACAATATTTCACAAATATCTTTAATAATTTCTCAACAAAGATAAGGAGAATAAATTAAAATGATTAATCACAGGAAAAGAGTTGTAGAGTCATACTTAACTTTAAAGGGAAGGATCTGATATCCTTCGCTGTTGTGATGAGTTGAGTAACCTTCTGGACCGAAAGGGGAGGAGGCGCCCAAGACTCCCTGATGGGTACTCTCACAATCACAATGTCCCATCATTAGTGATAAGAAGTAGATTAAACAAATTGAAAATAATTGCAGGAAAAAAATATACATTTGACAATTACAGTGAAATCCGAAATATGTGAGTCGTATAACGAGAATGTACCAAATAATTATGCTAATTGAGAGCATTGAAAATTGGAAGCCATAGATCAACTAACACCATTTTAATCTATCTAATTCAATCTGAGTAAAGTTTATTTAAAGCGAGAAACATAGGGTCAACCCCGTGCCGAATTACCAAACTCGGATGACCTCTATGATACGTTCAGACTTTAAGAAATTTGGCATGAAGAGGATGACCCAATACTTTAATATACAACACAGGTTATAGTGAGTATGTATTCATGGTTAGGCTGAAGGAAACTTTCTCAAGACATTCTATTTTTACAGACATAAGAATTCATCAAGTAGATAGGGAACAAAGGACTTGGGTAAAAGAAAACTCATTACGAGGTATCTAACCAGGATAGAAAACATATTTGAAAAATTGCCAAATGAAATTTCCATAACATGAATATCTATAGTATGAAGTCACAGTTCGAATCCCCAACCTAGACGAACTTCTGAGCTAGAGCCCGGTGAAGTCTCAAAGAGACTCACACCAGGAAGTAGAGTAGAAAGAAATAAGTGAATGCAGAAGATGACTAAACATATGAGCAAACAATTGGTAAAACGAGACCTTTGTGAAATCGTTGAAAGGGAATACAAAGAACAAAATACCGAAACCATGTAGAACAACTGAGTAGAATGGATAACACTTACTGGTAGTGAGACAGTCCTAGGAGGCGTTGCAAGCCACCATACTCCCCATGTCAAGAAAAAAAAGAGAAAAGTAGATCCCAACTTCAGATTTGCTTCACAAAATTGACAAGCGAGAAACTACTATAACCCTAAAGCACAAACCCCACGCAACATGAATGGTGAAGGTACAAGGGAAGCGTGGCCATGTGATGGAAGTGACTTGGCACATTTGGGTTAGACGAAGGTACAAGGTTGACCTTCATTTCTCACCTACCTCCATTAATGATCAGTCATAGGTTTAAATATCGACTGTCATAAACCCATCTGTCTCATTTAATTATTTACCAACGAGGGGTGGTTTCCTCGAAATCCTACGAGTTGGGAACCTTTCTAATCCCTAACCATTTACCAATCCAGTTTAGCACCTAGTCTGGTTAAACATTGCTAAGTTTTGGTAGATTTAACGATTCGTTAGAATAGGGTTTCCCTTCTAACCATAAAAACATGTTATACCGCGAGTTGAATGAAAAACTATTACCCAACCAAATCCTTACTGAGAATGGCTATCAACAAATTTGGCCATCTATCGATGAGCCAAACATCATATGTTAAACCAACATATAGCTAATGTATATAACCCAACACCCAATATGTTATATGTAAGCCTTATTCGTATAAGTGTTGGATTTTAAACCTTGCGTGCAAGTATAGAGGATGTGTTTGGAGGAGAGGTTAGGACCCTAAGTCCTGTGTCTAGTATTATTCCAAGATAATACCAAGTATAAACATATACCCACATATAAATGTTAGTATGAATTAAGAATGGAAAGGAAAGTGTTAGATAGTGGGACCGGGTAGTAATGTCATCATTGACCTTCATAACTTGAACAAAATACTAGAGTTTAACAATGGAAATAAAAGGGTTATTTCTTTTATTGAATGTTTGTTGTAAGGAACTTAAGAATAATATCCCTTAGAAGAATTTGTTTTTTTATGATGAAATTGAGGTACATTAGAAGCCTCATTTGGAGAATTTGAGGTGAGTAGCAATGAAAGTGTATTTTGGAACATAGAGGAGACACCATATTGTGAGGTTCAATGTGACTCAACAACAAAGGCACAAAAATTTGACAAATGGGACAAGCCCTTATTCAAAGGCCACAATTACATGGTCAGAATAATGGTGAATGGAAAAGACTCAAGACCTAATCTTACCTATAAAATTGTAGGATAAGGTGACACAATATTGATTCTCTATATATACCCAAACTAGAAGTGATGGCATATCCAATAATACAAAAAAATCATTATGTTTCCTATTTTTTTTTTTTTTTATGTTTTGGGAATGATGTGTTTTTCATTTCTTGTTATCAATTTTTTATTTTTATAAATATTAAAATGGTGTTTTTGTTATTTATGTTACAATGAGGAGGTGAGTTCCATATGCAAAAAAAATGGTTTTAAGGAACATGATAAAAAACGCCGAGAAGTGACCAATGATGTGCCCATGATGTGTCTCATTAAGTGGGATGAATAATGATGGTAGCATGATTGGAGGTGAAGATTTAAAAAAAGAATGGGGTGAAACAATATTTCATCTGTAATGTTCCCCAAATTTACCAATTAAAAAAGAAAATCTTAGGGACATTAAATCTATTTTCTCAAACAAATTATTTCGAAAGACCAACAAATATTGTAAGTAGGTAGTTGTCGTCACTAGTAACTTGTGCAAGGTTTAATTTTCCATTTATTGATACAACTAACTGCCAATATAAAATATTTTATCTCTGATTTATTTCATATTGCACCGTAATCATATATGTATACGTCAAGGGTAGCTTCACTAAACCCTAGCCTCTCAGATTACTAACATTTCTAAAATAATATATAGGTTAGTAAAAACCCCCTAATGTTATATTATCTCCATATATAAACATTG
>SNQJ01S0078009.1:8638-34507 GCA_010110895.2 Picea sitchensis | reverse complement strand
TTGTAATCTTTTCCACATATATATACTTGTTAATATTAATGACCCTTAACATTATACCCATCCCTAGGCATGAAAATTTAACGTTTATACTTGTCAAAGACTTAATAATATCGAAACCCTCTCTATACATAGCATTAACGTTGGTTATAATATATAGGATCTATAATGAATTTGGGTTCCAACAAAGCATACACCTTTATCGTAAAAGTCACAGGCCTTAATATATGGTGGATTTATGTTTTTTTTAACTATCCAAACAATATACCTTCTGAGAATAGGTTGTGGTTAAACTTATGATCACTACTAACACAATATTGCAATTGGTTAACGGTTGGGCATCGTTGAGGGGCCCAACGATAACAATAATCCTTCTGAATTCATTCAAAATTAACGAAAATATAGTCACACCTTAACTAAACGAGAGTTTGAACTCGAAAAATTTGTATATCGTGCCCTAACTAATTTGTCCTCCCTCGCAATAACTTGGTATGAGGTCGAATGAGAGTTTTGTCCGACCGGAATTAAAGCCTATGTCTAGTCTTATTAATGGTGGCTTGGAAGGGTATCTCCCGATGGCTAACGTTTGGCCACCGTGTCCAATGCAATTCATGCCACCTCCCTCCTGTCACATGAAAAGGTATAGGATTCATAACCATCACTATTACTCATTTTCGTTCGCCTCTGTCTTTCTGCGAAAATGCTCCAGTGCTATCCCATGATAATCGGATTGGTGAAAATGACCTGAATCGTGAAGTTAGGATTGTCATGGGAAGGAAGAAAAGGATTGGGTGACTATCGATTGGATTCTACCTTGAACTAGGTAAAAAAATCTCTATCATTTTACTATAAGGTCTCTACGATTTTTGGTTTACGTAGTGTGCACGAGTCACTGTATTTTCTTCTTGGTCTTTCTCACATTCTCGGTCCTGCATTAGAATTTTTAAAGATTTTTAAGTGTACTTAAAGATTAGGGTTTGTCTTCACTCCCTGTTATTCCCTGTATTGGTTCTCTATTTCCTTACACCCTAAGATATGGCTTTGTGTCTCTATGAACTTCGCAGGAATTCTGGTATGTGTTATTAACCCAACAGGGAACGAGATCTTACTGTATTTTTTAAAGAGTTTCGTATTGTGTGTTTAAATATCCATTCTGACTTGATAACGGTTCTAAACCTAGATTGGTTCTTCCATGACTTTAAAGATTGAGACCTTCCTGTCTATTCGTTAACTATCTGTAAAAAAGTCGTGGGCCTCTAAATCTGTATTTCGAAGGTAAATCCAGGCTGTGTGATAGGAAAGAAAAATAGGGGGAAAATCCTCTATATTCTAGATGGTTTTTTCTACTTGAAAGACCATCCTCCGTGTTCAAGAAATGATTTCATTCTGTTCAATAATGAGTATTTTACTAGCCATAAAATGTTATGATTTTTGTTCCATTGAATGTTTGCAAAAGTGGTTTTCGTGGGGAACATGGTTCTGTAGTTCCTTTGTCCAAATTTTTGAACTATAGACTTCTGATTTGAGGATGTACGCAATTCAAAATTCATTATAATTTGAATCAGTTCATGCCGACATTAATATCATTGTTTTAATAAGGGAAGAGTTCTCTTCTGGTTCGTAAAGATTCACTGTGGAAATTGTATTACATGATGTATACTCCCAAACCCTTTCCTATGGAGTTGTGAGATTTCTTCATTACTGTGTCAAGTTTTTATAACAGACTCGTTACTCTAAGTCTAAATACATTATTCATACCTTTTAGTCAGGGATCGTAACAATCATATGATCCCACTGAGTGTAATAATTCGAACTCTAACTTGATTCAAGTAATTACTTATAATTTCTTTGTTCCTATATTTCTGTGTTCGAAAAACTTGAATATTACATCTCCTTCAGTGTAAAAAAATATATGAAATGTAATATAAAAAGGGTGTTAGATGCCTCTGTGTGACATGTATGATCTGTATGAATTAGTTAGATCATCAAAGTATTAAAGTTTTGGCATTGTTTTTCTTCCTTATTTACATTCCAGAATTAAGAATTTTGGTTACCAAAGTAATGATGGGACCCCTGTTTACATTGCGAGGGTACCCATCATATTTTTCTGGCTCCACTCCTCCCCTTGGACCTCTGGGAACATTTCTCATCGACGACGATGGGAAGCACTCGTGCCCAAAGTCTCAATCTAAGTATTGTTCTTGTAATTGAAATCTTCAATATTTATTCTAGTTTAATTAACACATAACATTGTTTTACTAATTCTCAATTTTTCCTTTTTGAAGGAATTACTCACTCTATTCAAATGGATCCACAAGTTCACCTCACTCAAAACGTATTCGAGCTCTGACTCTCGGAGTTTAAGTGTCATTTTCCATGTTCTGTTCATAGCGGTACAAAGTGTCGTATTAGGGTACTATTATTATGATAGTTTTTGTTCTAGGGTTCCATAGATAACCTGGTTAATTGTATTTTAAATCCTTCATGGAATAAATAGATTGAACAGTTTTAAACAGGGGAGAAAACCATTAACAATATGGTCTCTGATTTAAAAGGTATCATGTCATGCATTAAATATAATGGGAATTTTCTTCTGGATTTGTAATAAAAAGGAACTATAATTTTCTGTGTCTTTTAAATAGACTATTGATAAAAAAGTATTTGAATCGCATGTAACCCAAGAAGTCGACACATTGCCTTCTGTGTGTGAATACATTAGATATTTTGTACGTTTCTATGTAAATTAAACATACAACAATATCTATAAGTATATATATATATATTTATCTCTTGTTTGTGTTTTCTTTCAGAAATTTGTTTAGCCTTTACAATGGGCCAATATCCCTCAAGCTAATTGTCTATACCTATATATAAGCATATGGTAATGTTTATGATTCCAAGCATTAATTCTACATCATTTAACTTGACTTCACATCCTATGTATGTATATATTTACATAACTCAAGTTATTTATAGTTAACATACACAACAACTTGCTTAATTTACTAAAATAATAAAATCAAACTGTACAGACTGATCCTACAATTCATTTTATTCTACCAGCTACTAATCAATAAAAACAAAGTACATATATGAACAAAGTGTTGGGACAACAAATGGAATAGCCAAGTTCCACCCAACCATAGAATAGAACAACCAATCTACTTGCTCCGTTCACCCCCTAGCCTGACCATGAATCCATAAGGGTGAACTTCAATGCTCCTCCTTCGCTATAGTTCTCTTTCAGATAAGATAATCCCCCATGTCTCACACTCAGAAAAATGCTCATAAAAACAAGTGATATCCTCTCTACAACATACTAAGCAACATCCTTCCTCCTCCCATATGTTGTATATATCAAATCATCTCTTGCCTAGGTCCTTTTCCCCCCTTTGGAAATTTTCACAGCTTTACAAATCGTTGATTTTCAGGGGCTACCAATGGCCAAATTCCTCATTTTCCACTTGTAAAATTTAGACCTGAGGTATTTCAAGCCTGTTCCCCATTTATGGAGTCATGGTCAGTTGATTTCAACCAGGCTGTTCCATTTGTCCCTCAACAATTAATATAAAAATATTTGTCTCTTACAAGTGTCATAGTCAAAGATTTGGTTGGGAAAATCAAATATTTTCCCAACAGTCACAATAATTAATTACAATTAACCAAATTCCAAATTCAGAATTTCCATAAATGGTAATAATTTTCCAAATTTGAATTTGCCAAAAACCGAAATAAATTCCTAAGTGCATATAGAATTTAATAATAATATATTTTTTGGGATATTACATCCTTCCCCCCTTCAGTACAAAACTATACTCAGTGTTTGTTCCTTTCTCAGAACAGGGTTGTATAATATTTGTGCAAATATTCCTGCAATTCCCAAGTGACCTCCTTAGGACTAAATTGCTTCCATTCCACAGTTTTACTTGAGGCGTGACTCATTACGTAGTCACCTGTTTCTCTCTTGTCCTACAGAATGTGTGGGGTGCACTTGGAACTGTATACAGTTCCACACACTTACGATGTTTCCAATGATCATGTGAGTAGGATCTATCCCGATATCTAGGGATAACTAGGAATATGTCTCAAGGCCCATAGGTCCCAGACATGGAATACCGGTAGGCTGAGCATGGCCACTGGAGAGACCCATCTATGCCATTCCCGATTTTCCTGTCAGTGGGTTTCCCATCACCATGGCTTTGGGCTTGATGAGGGATTTAATCCCATGAGGTGGTGGTCGAGGGTATCATGGTATGTGTCATATTTGATTATTTACAACCTTCTTATATATGCATTGGGTTCTTTTCATTTCTGATGACACTTGGATCTTACATCCCTTGACCATTTGTTGGGGAGATTGATTGGGTAACTTAGTAGTGATATTCATGTGGGTTTTGGTTAGCCACCAAGGGGGGATTCATGACCATCGTCCGCTCCCACCATCTTATCATATTTACATCTTATACCCGCTCATCCGTGTCCATTCCCCTAGTGCAGCCATTAGGATGACCTTTGGGGGTTACACTTTGTCTTGTGGGAGAAGGGGCTAAAGGCCAGAGGTGAAAAGAGAGGCTGGTAAAAGATAAAGCCATGGGAAATAAAACCTACAGAGATGCCAGCCGGGGGATCCCAGAGAGGCAATAAAAGCCTCTCGATAAAATAGGGACCCTAAGAAAAATAATATAAAAAACAAGACCTAACCAAGAGGGATGGGAGGTCTCATCACAATTGACCCGGCCATGTTCATAGGTATTTAAGCGGTATGACATTGCCACTATCGGTCACCAAGCCAGGGCAGTGAAATTTGGTTTCATGGCCAAGGGAAAACAGGTCTCATCTGCAAACTGACCTATCATTCTGGCTACAGTGGGTAACATTGTCAGCTTTGGCCACCAAGCCAATCTGATTAATCCTCTGGTCAGACCTTGAGTAAAAGAGAAGCTATAAAGAAAATGAAGGCAATAAAGGGCTTGGAAAAATGCATCCATTTGAATTTAGCTTCATACTCCTAAAGGCACCCTGACAACACACCTTAGTATTGTTACTATGGTGGACATCCCTAAAACCCATATCACCCTCATAAAACATGGCTTGAATGATCTTACGAAACTTTCCATCTCTTGTGGGTATTAGCCCAATAGGTTGTTTTGTCGGTTTCCCTAGCTCGTATAGTAGATCTGTGTAAATATCTTTGAGCTCTTAGATGATGTATTAGGGATTTCATGCATATATTGATAACTTTAATGATGAAATGAGATTTACATTGCTATGATCCCTTTGACTTATGAGCCCATGGTGGGTGTAGTTGTTGATGTGCAGTATCATTCCCGACGAATAGGTACCATTTGTAGTGGTACACATGGGGAGATGATTAGCTTTCCGGACCTCCATGGGGCTGAAAGACCCCGTCCTTATGGTTGTTAGGATGGCCGGAAGCGGGACAATAACATCATGAAACCCTGTATGAATAAGACAGAAGGATGCCCTCACCCGGACACTTTGGGGTGTTGACCTATGGGGGATCATCCCCTGCGGATGGGATGATGGCTTTGATGGGCGGGGCCGCAGGCAGGCTGGATGATTTTGGAGCATGTGGCGTGTTGGGACTATTTGGCACATGTGGCGGGGGTTGGGGAGCGAGGAGGGGCCAACGTTTTCCTTACGGATCGCGATGCCACGAAGGGCCGTCCTCCTGGGGGCTGGCGTCTCCCTTTTTAGCTCATGAATTTGACATTTTAACATTTAATGTGACAAATAATGTAATAATGTTAAGTCAGCCTTGTGTTTGTTTTTAATGACCCTGGCCCTGTGGTAAAGGTCATTTGGATCATATAAATTGAGGGCGTTGAGCCTCATTTTGAGGAGGACACAACTCACTCTTCGAGAGACCTCTCTTTATGTTTTTTCTTGTTATTACTGGATGCAGGTTGAGGTGCTACACTTGGAAGGATTATGCTGGCATGCATATGGTGTTTTTATCATTGGAAGGTGTTACAACTAGGGTTTGATAAGCTCTTCATGAATTTGT
Source organism: Picea sitchensis (assembly GCA_010110895.2). Taxonomy (NCBI): domain Eukaryota; kingdom Viridiplantae; phylum Streptophyta; class Pinopsida; order Pinales; family Pinaceae; genus Picea; species Picea sitchensis. The sequence continues at coordinate 28,482 of SNQJ01S0078009.1, read as the reverse complement.
AGGTGTATTTTTCATACAAAACTTCTTGATTGAATGGTTGTAGGTTTGTATCTTACATGTATGGTTACATTGTTACTATCATGCTTAATCATTGAAACCCTAGAACAAGCACAAGTAGGTCGCAGTTTATGTCCCCATGATAAAAACTTGTTATCTTATACATTTGATTTAGAAGAATATAGCCTACCATTGCTACACTAGTTCTTCTTTTTCTAAGTTAGATTTGGAATATAGGTTGAAGAAGGAAGACGTTCTAGGCATAATTAAGTTTACACCCTAAGGTTTTGACCTTTTAGGTTTGAAGAGCCTTGGCTCTACAACACTTTCAACCCTAGATTTATATTTTAAAGATAGCCGTTTTTATACCAAAGAGTCTTGAAATTAGGAGGAGCATGAGGCCTAGCTTAAGCTTACACGAGATGAGCCTCTCCCATAGAGGTTTTGACTTGAGTGGCCACGCCATTCACGATTACCATTAGCCTAACTCTCTAAAGTCCTTAGGTTTAAATCTTTCCAAGCCTTTAGCCTCTCTTTGACTCCATTTACCAAAGACACTAGTCTAAAATTGATTGAGTCCATGGTGCTTAAAACAGCCTTTTTCAAAACTCTTAAATTGAAACCCTAATTAACCCTAGGTCATACTAAACCTAGATTATGATGTAGTGATCTTGCCCTATTTTAACTCTTGATACAATTATTAAAGTTGTGGCTGGGTCATCTATTGATAGACATACAAGTGTTGAGTAATTTCATTGGCTTAAATAGGAAAACGTCCACTTTATTGTCTAGCTAACCTAACTAGATTAGAGTGTAGCGTCCTTACTTAGCAGCATAGTATGTGACATCGACCAATATATATAATATATGAGCACATTTAATGCTTTGTGATAACATAAGAGATTGATTTTATGCATTGAATGCAACACCGTTTGTATTTATTGAAGAAGTAATATAAGCCATTGTCTTTATTTGCAATCATTGACGTCAATAGTACATATTATTATTGCTCTATATATTAAAGATGAATTCATTATGGTGGAAATTTACTAACCTTTGCCCACAATTTTTTTAGTTTATTTGCCTTGTCTAGCAAACAGGTGCCTTTCTCATTGGAATACCTTCATCCTTGACTATCTCTTTGGCAAGTAATGTGAAGGGGGAAAAATATACTGACCATACGAACCTTAAATCCTTGATCTTTCCTTTCAACACCCAGTTACTAGGGGACGTCTCCTTGGGGATTAGCCACTAAATAGAAAGAGCTCCTATATCGAGGGTGGCCAGGTGGGTGGGAAGCTCCTGATACCTTGGGTTGAGTCTACCTCAGAGCTACCTAACCTACCCTGGCCGAGATACTTGGGATCATGAACATATTTTTTAACAAAGAAACATGAAATACATTGAATTCTTAGATTCTGCAGGAAGTGAAAGTTGATATGCCAGGTCCAATTTTGAGCTAAGATGAATGCTCGAAGGGGCCACAAAACCTGGGGTGACCTTACCTAGCTTTGAACAATTTCCTAACTTTAATGAACTTCTTCTTTCTTTGACTTTTAAATGCACATGGTCTCCAACTTGAAATTTACGGTGTATTCTTTTGGTCTGGCATTACCTTTTGTTTGTCCTGTGCTTCCTTCAAGTACTGTTGTACCTTTCTTACCATATTATCCATTTCTGGACCATTTTATAGTTCCACCAGGCACATCAGCTAGGTTTATCCCAACTAATCGAGTTGTACATTTTATGTAGTATGAGTACTGGAAGGGCTCTACATGCATTGGCCGATGTCTCTAACCATTGTGTAATACAAATTCCGCAAGTTCGGTGATCTTCCCACTTACTTGGTTTTAGATCCTTACAATACATTCATAGCATATCTTCCACAATTTGGTTTATAAGTTTGGTTGCCCATCTTGTGGATGTGGCTTGATAATGTTGAGAAATTCAAGTTAGTATTCAGACACACCAAATAATTCTTTCCAAAGCGTGGAGTCTTGATTACATGTCTATCTGAAATCACCATTTTAGAGATACCATGGAATCTAAAATGGCTTCCTTCATGAATATTCCAGCGATGTTAATAGCTTTATAAGTAGATTTTACTAGAATAAAATGTCTGCGGTTTTGCTAAGCTTTATAATCACTACATAATTGAATCATTACGTTTTTTAAGTTCTAGGAAAGGCAGCGTGATAAAATCGATTGATATAGTCTCCATTTCGATACAATTCTGTTGGTTAAATTTTTTTAATGAAGTACATTTGGGTCTTTGGTGGGTGACTCACTTGTTGACAATCTGGGCACTTAGACAGAAGTATTTTGTTGTCTCACATTTCATATTAGTACAATAAAACAACTTCCTCAATGTTGTTATTGTTTTCTGGTATTCTTGGTGACCAGAATATGGTTTTTTTGTGCAGTTCATATAAAATTGTTAGCTTTAATTCAACATAATATGGTATGTACAACCTACTTTTGAATCTTAGTAACCATTTCTATCTAAAATCAGATCTGTTTTGTCTAAATCCTATGCATTATTTTGTAAATCTGCCACTGTTTTAATGCATTTTTCATCATTATTACTTGCATCTTTTATCCTTTGCTCAATGTTGCTTTTTTCCTTGCTAATGTGTACCTCAAACAACCCATGAATTCTTCTACTTATAGAATATGCCACTTTTTTTTCCTTACCCATGATGTGTCTTACCTCAAAATCAAAATCACTCAAGAAGGCCAACCATCTTGCGGGATAAGGTTGGGAGCTGGTGAAATTTCACTTGTTATCGGTCGGTAACATAAAATTTTCTACCCATTATATAGTGTCACTACATTTTTAATGCATGGATGACAATTGCTAATTCCAAGTCATGAGTGGTAGTTCATTCATCTTTTAGTTTTCCCGGGACATTCGTGGCTTGAAATAACATATGTCCCTGCTCATGAGGAGTTGGGACACCTCAATCCTTTCTTTGAGGCATCCTTGCAGACTGTGAAGTATTTTTCTGAGTTTGATACCCTTAAAATGGGTGCAGTTGTTAAGAATTCCTTTAACTTATTAAAACTTTCTGGCACTTCTTTGACCAATTAAACTTGGTTCCCTTTTCCTATAGGGATGTTATAGGGTATGAAATCTTAGAGAATCCTTTACTCGTCGTGATAATACCCGATGATTCCCATGAATGACTAGATATCCTTTACATCCTTAGGGATGAGCCATTCCATGATAGCTCTTATCTTCTCTGGGTTGGCTGCCAATACCCTCTTAGGATATTACATGTCTAGATTAGCATATTTTTCTTTTGGTAAAAGTCATTTTTCAAATTTTGCATACATTTTGTTGTGTTTTTCTTAAAGTTTTCAATACCCTCCTTAGATGTATTTGTGACTTCTTTGTTTTCAAATTATATTGGGATATTGTCAATGAAAATGCACCAAAACAAACATCCATATACTAGCTGAAAATGCTATTCATTAAGCATAGGAAATGTTGTTGATGCGTTTCATTGATTCTAGGTAGTGGGTATTTGTTTTTGATGGTCATTTTGTTTAATTGTCTATAATCAGTACATAATCTTAGAGTTACATCTTTCTTTTTAACAAAGGTTAGTTGCCCCATGGGTGAGACACTTGAGTGTATTCCACTTGTCAACCATTCTTGTAGTTGAATTTTTAACTCTGTTAATCGGGTAAACTCATTCGATGGGGTGCCTAAGATATAAGGGATGAACCAGGAAGAAGATTGATAGAGAAGTCTATATGTCTTCTTGGGGGAATTTCAGGTATTTTTTTCTACAAACAAATATATAAATTCATTTAAGACGACAAAATCTTCTAGGCTATGTTTATTTTTGCCAATAGATTTGTTACTTGGATAACATAAATTTGACAACCTTTATAAATACACTTCTTAAATTACATTGCTGAAATATGCCTAACCGAGATTGGTTTTCATATGCCTTGAACTGTCCTAACGGTGTTGTTCTCATCTTGTAGAGTGAGTGATTTTTCGTAACAATACAAAATTTATTTATGTCTCTAACAGTCCATTCCAATAATTATATCATAAGACCCTAATGGTAGAATATTCATAATTATATTTGTGTTCCTGACCATCTAAACTCAACTCCTGTCGATGAAATCGATACTTTTAGTTTTGTTCTTGTTGCTGGTTACTTCAAGACTTTGTATGCCACCTTCTTAAGTTTATTTGGATCTACTACACCAGGATAACACTTAACTCAAAGTAGCTTCTAGATCAATTAAAATAGAAACATGATTATTATTAACTTTACCTTGACTTCTACCACAATGGACTTATCATCATATTGTCAGCCATCCACAGTTGCATTAATATTGTGTATGCTTCTTCCCACATCTCCCATGAGGCCTCTTAGGGTTGTGAACTTGGTTTCGCCTGGCACGCGAAAGTTAGACAATGAACAGGTTCCTCCTTAAGTGAGGTTCTGCCAAGCCCTAAATAGTGGCTCATTACCCACATAGTGGGACATATTACATTAGTAATGTTATTTTATTTATGTCAGTTTATTTCATTGGTTGTAATTATACCTCCTAGTCTCCTATATGTACAAGGAAACATTTTCATTTGGAATCATCTTGGGTGTACATTAATAATGTGGGCATAAGGGGTTTCCCCCTCAAAGGAGCTTATTAATACGTTATCTCAAGGCATTGAGTACTTATTCTGAGGTTTTTCTATGCTATATTGATATTTGGTTCTTAACATATGGTGTAGAAGCTCAAGGGTCTTGGGGTTTATTTTGCTACGTTATCACGAGACACCATGGAATTTTTAGCTATAACTTTTCTACAATACAGAAGGAGCTTATTGGTGCATATTTAGTAGATAGATCAAGGTACATTGGGTTAAAAGTTTGAGGCCTTATACTTTCGAGAGATACAACCTTTGTAAGATAGGGGTTCACAGAATCATCTGAGTGATTCATTGGGAAATTTTTGCTATAAGATGTTTACTACATGCTTACGTTTGAGACCCTAAAATATGGAGTGATTCTCATAAATTAGTAGGTATCTAGGGCAGAAATTTCAAATTTTGGGTCATAATAAATTTGTATATACACCCTACAGAAGATAGATTATCAGAGACTAGTCCTATTATTGTCTCAAGCAAGTGATTCGGGTAAAAAAATCATAAATTCTTCCTAGAGTATCAAATTGAGTGAGACTAGTTGCATTGGATAGTGGATAGACCATAGTAGTTATGGGTACGAGTTTTGGAATTTGATATCAATTATTTTTCTGCGGGCATCGATAAAAGTGAATCTCCTCAAAGGCCAAAATCAGCAAGTTATGGGGAATTTACCGTATAAATTCCATTTGGCACATCTAATTTTTATCATACATATGGAATTGAAGAGAAGAAATAACAGAGATTTTATGGATACCACCCTCCTTCATCACTTCTTATCTAGGATCGAAATCTAAGGTTCAGCGGTGGAAGATCACATGAGTAACAACAAGTTCTCCAAATATTAAAGGACAATGACCATGGCACTAAATCATGAAACAACAAGAAGAGATCAATATAAATTGAAATTTATGAAGTATGGGATTAGATTGTTTTTTAATTCTACAACCATACAAACATATTTTCCCTCAAGCAAGCCAAGAAGGATAATAAATTATCCACAAAGTACTATGGACCTATAAGGTGTTGAAAAATAGTGGTACTATGACATACAAATTGGAGTTGCCTACCACATCCGTACACCTAGTTTTCCATGTTTCAGCTTAAATAGGTTCTAGGTGACAAGATCAGTTCAGTATATTGCGAACAGCGAGGAAGGAAAAATCATATTGGAGCGAAGCCATCCATGACACAAGAACTACATGGTAGAAACAAATCCATTTCAGGGAGTATCTCTCATTGGTTGGAAACTACTTGTTGAAGATTCCACTTCAAAGATGAGTCTTTTATACAAAGAATCTGATTTAATCAAGCATTGTGGAGAACACTTGCCTCAAGGGGAGGCATATTAACCCTAATAGTGGCTCGGTACACATAATTACAGGGCATATTAGAATAGTAATGTTATTTTATTTGTAAGCCAGTTTATTTCATTGGATTGTAATTATACCTCCTGGTCTCCTATATATACCAAAGGAGACATTTTCATTGGAATCATCTTGGAATTGTACATTTATGTGAATAAGGTTGCCCCCTCGAAGAGGCTATTATCTAAATTTCTCTCTTTCAAGTTGAGTGCCCCGATAGGGTTTTTCTATGCTATATTGATGTTGGTTCCTAATAGGTTCTCTACATTCCAAGCATTTTAACAGTTCTCTGAGAACGTCCCTAAACTTCTTTGTTCCTAGATTAATTGGTTTACCTCCCCTTTGGGTGTTATGGTTATTGGAGTTAAAATATTTAGTTGGAAATATCTTTTTTCGGAAAGAGTGGTTGATAGTCCTTATTCCACTGGTTCATTCTATCTTGTTTCTTGTCTTTCCAAGCCTTGGGAAATTTTGAACGTTGTTTGTACTGGTCGTAACACATTCAACCTTTTCTGAAAACTTCATTTAAGTTCTTGGGGTTGTTGAATTCGATTTTGTCCTTATAGCACTATGGTAAGAATCTTAGAAACCATTGGATTTTACTTTGTCTTCCAGGATATAAGGCACAAATGCCAATAATTCAAGGAATTTATTTACCAGGTCATCCATAGTCATTTGATCGAGTCTTAGCTCATAAAATGCTTTGGTATTTATTTCATAGTAACTTTCAGATAAAAACTATTCCTTAAGAGGTATTTCTTGAAATCTGGCCATTCCATCTGTTTTTCCTTTGGGCCTTGGCCAACCAGTCCTTCCACCATATACTTGATTTTCCTTTCAAGTTATAGATGGTCATTCGACCTTCATGTTGCTAGAATATTTGTAGATCTAGAAGTACTTTTATGTGTCTTTTAACCATGCTTCAACCTCCTCCTTGTCTTGGATTCCCCATCAATGGTGGATGGTTTGATTTTCTTAAACTCTCCTTCCAAGAGGTCCACCTGTTTCTTCTTTATTCTTGTGTTTGTTTTATCTTCTCTGATGGTGTGCCTTCGGAAGAGATGTCCGCTTTTTCTGCTTTGGGCCAAAATTTTTGGAGGATCTTTTGTTGACCTCTTCTTCCTCATTATTGTATTTTGGGATCTTATTTGTTACTATGATACACAACAATACTTCATTTATTTCATGTTGTTCTTGTTGTGGATTTTTCAGTTTCTCATTAATAGAAACTTGCGCAGTTCATCTATAAGGTTTCTCATTGTTTCTAGAACCTAGGAGATTGAACTTCCTTCACTGTTCTACCCAGGCTCTCTAGGAGGTCCTTGCTTGAGATTCTAATCAAGTATGATATCCTCTTCATTCTTTGCTGCCATTATCACAACAAAATAAAGTTTTTTTGTTTGTAACAATAATGGTTTTTTAGTTTTACCTTAAAACAGAGAAAACATATGTTAAACAAAGATTTTGGCCCTGTTTAGGGCAAGTGTTGTAACCTTTCTATGATGACACCGCCAATAGCAATGGTCCCAGAATTTCAAACTAAAATAAAAATTTTAGGGACATTAAATCTCTTTTCTCCTCGAACAACTTATTTCAAAAGACATGAGATATTGTAAGTAGGTAGTTGTCATCACTAATAACTTTTGCAAGGTTTATGTTTCATTTATTAAAACTATTGAAATTGCAAAATATTTGCTCTCTAGTTATTTCATGCACCATAATCATATATGTATCACGTCAAGGGTAGCTTCGTTATATCCTAGCCTCTTAGATTACTAACATTTCTAAAATAATATATAGGTTAGTAAAACCCCCTAATGTTATATTATCTGCATATATAAACATTGACATTGTTATATATATATATATATATATATATATATATATATATATATATATATATATATATTGAGGGGCTAGCGATAACAATCATCCTTTTGAATTCATTTAACATTAACGAACATATAGACACACCTTAAGCTGAGCGGAATCACGAACTCAACAAATTTGTATATCACGCCCTAACTGATTTTCCCTTCCTCGCAATAAATTGGTATGAATTTGAATTAGGGATTTGTCAGACCTGAATTGAAACCTTTGTCTAGTCTTATTAATGGTGACTTGCAAGGGTACCTCCCAAGGGATGTTAACATTTGACCACCGTAATCAGTACAATTCGTTCCACCTCCCTCACATCACATGGTAAAGATGCGAGTTCATAATCATCTCTCTATTACTGGGTTTAAGATGGGTCTGTAAGTCATTGTTTTCATTTCCTTTGGCTCACGTATTTAGAAAATGCTCAGGTGTTACCTGATAATCCGGCTTGAACATGATCCAAATGGTGAGTTAACTTGGGCTCGTCATGGAAGGAAGAAAGGGATCTGATTGAATATCGGTTGGATGCTACCAGGCGGGTAAGAAACTCTGTCATTTTATACGAGATCTGTGATTTTTGGTTTCACAGTAGTGTGCATCAGATCCTTGTATTTTCTTCTTATCTTTCCTACTTCCTGGGTCTATTAGAGTTTTTAAAGATTGTTAAGTGTATTTTAAGCTTAGGGTTTGTCATCTCTCCCTGTTATTTCCTCTATTGGTTCTCCATTTCCTTACACTCTGCGATATATCTTTGGGTCTCTATGAACTCCTTAGGAATTATGGTTCTTGTTATTAACCAATCAGGGGAACATGAGTCACTAACGTATTTTTCAAAAGAGTCTTGTCTTGTGTTTTAAATATTACGTTCTTGTTGATGACACAACCCTATCTTGGATTTCTTCCATGACTTTAAATGTGATACATTCCTTTCTATTCGTTAACTGTCTGTAAAAAAGTCGTGGGCCTCTAAATCTGTATTTCGAAGGTAAATCCAGGCTGTGTGATAGGAAAGAAAAATAGGGAAATCATCTATATTATGTCTGGGTCTTTTCTACTTGAAAGATCGTCCTCTGTGTTAAATAAATGATTTCATTCTGTTCGATAATGAGTATTTTACTAGCCATAAAATGTTACAATTTTTGTTCCATTGAATTCTTACAAAAGTGGTTTTCGTGGGGAACACAATTATGTAGTTCCTCTATCAGAATTCTGAACTATGAACTTATTATTTGAGGACATACACAATTCAAACTTCATTATAATTTGAATTAGTTCATGCTGACAATAATATCATTGTTTTACTAAGGGAAGAGTTATCTTTTGGTTCATAAAGATTCACTGTGGAAATCGTATTACATGATGTATACTCACAAACCCTTTCCTGTTGATTGTTGTGATATTTCTTCATTATCGTGTCAAGTTTTTATAAAATACTTGGTACTCTAAGTATAAATACGGTATTCGTACTTTTTTATTAGGGGATGGTAACAATCGTATGATGCCAGTGTAATGAATTCAGACTCTAACTTGATTCCAAGTGGTAATTATAAATTTATACGTTCCTATATTTCTGTGTTTGAAAAACTTGAATATTACATCTCCTTCAGTGTAAAAAAATATATGAAATATAATATAAAAAGGGCGTTAGACGCCTCTATGTGACATGTATGATCTATATGAATTAGTTAGATTGTCAAAGTATTAATGGTTTGGAATTGTTTTCCTTGCTTATCTACAATTCCAATGTTAAGACTTTTGGTTACCAAACTAATGATGGGACCCTTGTTTTGTTGTGAGGGTACCCATCAGAATTTTCTAGTTCCACTCCTCCCCTTGGACCTGTGGGCAGTTTTCTTAGTGATGCTGATGGGAAGTACTCGTGCCCAAAGTCTCAAGCTAATTATTGTTCTTGTAATTGAAATCTTCAATATTTATTATAGTTTAATTATCCCTAAACACTATTTTACTAATTCTCATTTTTTTCCTTTTTGCAGGACTTACTCACTCTACTCAAATGGATTCATGAGTTCGCCTCACACGAAAGGTATTCGAGTTCCAAAACATTTAAGTCTCAGTTTCCAGATTTTGTTCATAGCGGTACATAGTGTCGCATTAGGGTACTATTATTATGATAGTTTTTGTTCCAAGGTTCCATAGATAACCTGGTTAATTGTATTTTAAGTCCTTCATGGAATAAATAGATTGAAGAGATTTAAACAGGGGAGAAAACCCTTAACAATATGGTCTCCTATTTAAACAGTATGATGGCATGCATTAAATATATTGGAAATTTTCTTCTGGATTTCCTGTAGTAAAAAGGCCCATAATTTTGTGTATGTCTTTTAAATAGTCTACATTGATAGAAAATTATTTGAATCATATGTAACTCAAAGTCGACACTTCCCTTACATTGTGAATACATTGGAAGTATTTTATGCAGGTTCTATGTAAATTAAGCATTATATATATATATATATATATATATATATATATATATATATATATATATATATATATATATATATATATATATATATATATGTATATATATATATATATATATCTCAAACTAATTGTCTATACCTATATATAAGCATATGGTAATGTTTATGATTCCAAGCATTAATTCTACATCATTTAACTTGATTGCATATCCTATGTATGAATATATTCACATACTAAACTTATTTATAGTTAACATACACAACAAATTAATTCTACATCATTTAACTTGATTGCATATCCTATGTATGAATATATTCACATACTAAACTTATTTATAGTTAACATACACAACAACTTTCTTAGTTTACTAAAAGAATAAAATCAAACTATACAGACGGATCCTACAATTCATTTTATTCTACCAGTTGTTAATCAATAAAAACAAAGAATTCAACAAAACAACAAGTAGAGGTAGATATCTGAACAAAGTGTTGGGAAAACAAATGGAACATGCAAGTTCCACCCAACCATAGAACAAAACAAACAATCTACTTGTTGCATTCACCCCCTAGCCTGACCATGAATCAAAGGGAAAAAAATAGGAAAAAATGCATTGTATCATAGGAATATAATAATCCTAAGTTCTATTTCAATGAGTTATACCTAAAGAAAACCCACCAAAAATTGTAAAAGATAGGAAAAAGGGATTCCCATAAAATTCCTAGACACAAAAACAAATTATACAACATGAAAATGCCTAAAAAATGGAATCCAATTATGTGAATAGTATAAAAAACAGACCTTGTATACTCCCAAAGAGTTTGTGTGAGAATTTAGGGCCAAAAAGCCCTTTGGTTGGGGGGGCGATGATGAGTCCAAAATATGGTGCACTTTTGACAACATTATGAAGCATAAAAATATGTTTTTTTTGTGCTACATGTGGAATTATATGGTCTATTACCCTTCATTTTGGTATAGGGTAACAACCCTAGTGAATTTATCACCTGCCTTTGGATTTTTGATCAGTTGTAGAAAATTGAGAAACCTACTTGATTCCACGTATCTTGTTTAGGTAGAGGATTTCATGGAATATTTGTTAATCGATGATGTAGCACTTTATGTTGCATGGTGTCTTGTTGCGTTTTGTCATGGCATTAGTTTCATTCATATTTCTGGGCATCTTCACATTTCCCAATGTAATTCACATTTATCGAGGTAATTCATGATTCCCAAGGCATTGGTAAATTTTGTTTTTGGCTATTCTTGTTGAACCAAAGATTCTCATTCCTTACCACATTCCAAATTTATGAAATCTCACCTTATTACCTCATTTTGAGGCATCTGTGACATCAATTAATGAGATGTCCAAGTCACAATTCATTTCTATAAGAGCTAGAAAGAATTCAAGTTAACCTTGAGGTAGTCTTCAAATCTATTGATTTTTATTAAATCATTATAGCTTTGGTTGACCTAGGGATTTAATTCTATAATATTTGATATTATTGATATCACATCCAAGCTTTGATATCTTGACCCTCCAAGACAAAGAAATAATCCATAGCATTCATTTACAAAATTATTTGGTGATTGTTATGAAGAAATGCATTAGATTTTCTTATGTGAAGATTGCTTGTAGGTGAAAAAAATCATGTGAAACTGAAAGCCTATATGTGGCATTCCCAAACCCACCACCCTTCATCGTTCGGGCACCCATAAAAAAAATTCTTCAATTTTATCCAACAAGCTTGCCAACATTGCAGTCAAATTTGGCATTTGAAGAAAATACATAACTTTAAATATGCATTCTAAGGTTGAATCAATACAAAAGTAAATTTAAAATATATCCCTAGAAATCACGGATAAAAAAATGTCCATTTTATATAGAGACATAAAAAACATTCATGCCCAAATTTTAATTATTAAACAAATTCTACCTAATTCACCCACACTATTAGCAAAATGCTTTCAACAACATACTTCAACAACATATGGAATTTAAAAATAGTTAAATAAATAGGTAATGCATCAATTTCATTTACACATTTTCATGCGAAGCATTCACCCAATTGCAAATGCATCATTTCTTCTCAGAAATTCACTATGATTATGAAAAATTCATTTCTTCATTCCACATGCATATAAATTCCAATTGCATTCATTTTACCACCAGTGGATTACATAACATAAAAAGCAACATGTATTAAGATTAAATAATCATTTTTGGAAATTTAACCTCCAACTGGCTACAAACAAGTGATTTTATGCCTAGCCATAGGCATTTATTGTAGATTCCACTGCCAAGCCAAGGTTGTGGGAACACAAAGGAAAAGATCTAGCCATTGTTTCTAGTTCACACACATAGCCCATCCCATAGTTCTTATAAAATAACTAGACTAGATGGTATGGGAGGGTTTCAAGACTCAAGGATGTATGATCATGTCATACAGAATTTTTTTGAAACAATTTCAATGTTGGCCCCATTGATAGGTCACTGTTGTCCATCATGTACTCTAGCCCTAGTACAATGTCTTTTAATAGTTGTTTCCTTTAAAATTCAATCGATCAGCAAAATTAAAATGAAACGAAGACGAAATGAGACAATATAGAGAATGGGTCTGTGAGTGATCTTTGAGTATAAGGGAAAATATCTTTTCCATGCCATACAAAACACAAGGGAAAATGTTTCCTTTCTCTACTCAACAATCCCTCAAGCATCTGCTTCATTTTTAGTGTCCTCAATCATCATTCCTAAATTTGGATTATTGAGTAACTAAGGGGAATATAGTGTGGGGGTTATGTGAATAATGGTGAGAATGATCACAAGAGAATTTCCATGAGGTAGGAGAATGCATGAATGACTCACACTTATTGAAAATGTTTAAACTCCCTGTTGATGTGGGGATTTATTTAATGTTGGAGGATATCAAAGATGTGCCATTGCGACTAAGTGGACATATGTTGGTGAGAATGATGTCATCCGCTCATATCCTTAACTCACAGATTCTTCAGACTATGATGTCATCAGCTCATCATCTTCACTCACAGATTTTTTAGAGGATGATGTCATCAACTCATCATTTTTATTACTATTTTCATTCACCCACCACAAATGTCATCTTGCATTGACCCTGGATAGTGAGCTGTGAATGGGGACAACATTGAATTTTCTTCAAACTGTGCATGTATGCGTCGAAATTTGACATGGTTATACTAGACACATGGATTGACGGTATGGGAGGGTTTCAATACTCAAGGATGTATGATGTCCCCACATAATCCTTGAGATCATTCACATTTGCATCAACGTTCATCATGTTGCATCTCTCATTGTCATCATTTGTCATTCCCTTCTATAGAATCATTGTCGAAACTATCTTGAAATTGTCATGGAAATTCAAATAAACCCATCAAAAATTTATTCCAGCAACCCCGCACAGTGAGAAGTGAATGGGGACAACGTTGAAATGTTTTCAAAATGTGCCTGTATGCACCGAAATTTGACATGGCTAAGCTAGATAGTTTCCTTTAAGGTATGGGTGGGTTTCGATACTTAAGGATGTTTGATGTACCCACATAATATTTTAGATCACCCATGTTTGCATCAATGTTCAATATAATGGATGTCTCATAGTGAGCATAGTGAATGGGGTTTGCCTTGAAGGTGAATGAGCATCATGAAATTTCTTCCACCGACCCGACATAGTGAGCAGTGAATGGGGCCACCGTTGAAATTTCTTCAAGATGTGCATGTATGCATCAAAATTTGACATGGTTAGACTAGACACATGTCTTGACGGTATGGGAGGGTTTCAAGACTCAAGGAATATGTTTGATGTCCTGACCACATAATCTTTGAGATCATCCATGTTTGCAACAACGTTCATAATGGGGCATCTCATATTTGTCAAATGTCGATGTTTCCATCTATAGAATATTTGTTGGAACTCTCTTGAAATGTCATGGAACTTCCAATTCAACCACCAAAAATGTCATGCACCGACCCCGCATAGTGAGCAGTGAATGGGGCAAATGTTGAAATTTCTTCAATATGTGCCTCTATGCATTGCAATTTGACATGGTTAGACTAGACACATGCCTTGACGGTATGGGAGGGTTTCAAGACTCAAGGATATTTGATGTTCCAACCACATAATATTTGAGATCATCCATGTTAACAACAACGTTCATAATGGGGCATCTCATATTTTTCAAATGTCGTTGTTTCCAAATGTAGAATATTTGTTGAAACTCTCTTGAAATGTCATGGAACTTCTAATTCAACCACCATAAATGTCATGCACCGACCCCACATAGTGAGCACTAGTGAATGGGGCCAACATTGCAATTTCTTCAATATGTGCCTGTATGCATCAAAATTTGACATGGTTAGACTAGAAACATGACTTGATGGTATGGGAGGGTTTCAAGACTCAAGGATGTGTGATGTCCCGACCACATAATATTTGAGATCATCCATGTTTTCAACAACTTTCATAATGGGCGTCTCATTGTCAAATTTCATTGTTTCCATCTGTGGAATATTTGTTGGAACTCTCTTGAAATGTCATGGAACTTCCAATTCAACCACCAAAAATGTCATGAACCGACCCCACATAGTGAGACGTGAATGGGGCCAATGTTGAAATTTCTTCAATATGTGCCTGTATGCATCGAAATTTGACATGGTTATACTAGACACATGCCTTGATAGTATGGGAGGGTTTCCAGACTCAAATATGTATGATGTCATACATAAATATTTTGAAAACATTTCAACGTTGGCCCCATTCACAGGTCACCATTGCCCATCATGTACTCTAGCCCCAGTACAATGTCTTTTAATAGTTTTTTCCTTTAAAATTCGACCGATCAGAAAATTAAAATGAAACAAGAAGAGCCCCAGTACAATGTATTTTAATAGTTGTACTCTAGATGAGAAGACTCGCAAACCCTTTTTGAAGTGTTGTTATTATAGAAAACTTGTTGCAACATCCGTAAAATGCAACATATTTATATATTTTATAACGTTGCAATTTCGACAATCATTAACCAAATCAAAGTTGACTTGGTCAAAATATTAGGTGATCATTGGAGGGGGGAAACCTAGTTTCCACAATGTCACAACGACGACAACTATCTTCACAAATGTGGCAAGAGAGACGACTATGTCACAAACGTGGCAAGAGAGACGACTATGTGGAAAACATGGCAAGAGATACGATAATGTGGCAAGAGAGATGACAACATGGCAAGAGATACGTCAATGTGGAAATAGCGACGATATCAGGAAATATGGAAAAAAAAATTAAAATTTCCTCTATTTTTCAACAATATGGCCAGTTTTGTCCATAACACCGTAAATAAAACGTCGAAATTTTTACAATATGTACTAGTGCCATATTCACAGTAAAATATATAGTTCTTACAAGCTTCCCGTGAGGAAGAAGACAAAAAATGTTGCAGGGAAAATGGAAGAGCCCGAAACTAAAAGTTAGGACACACCAAGAAACCACCTCCTCATAGTCGAAGACTTCAAGGACAGAGGTTGCACGAGCAATTCTAGAGGCCCAAATTAGTCCATTTTGGGTAGAAGGAGATGAGTAGTAGGAATGTGCCTTGTACCAATGGGAGTTAAGGTCCTCATCCCCTAAGATGTTAATTGTACATCCAAAAAATAGGAGAGTGGTCTCGCAATTGAATAATTTTTTGGCTTGAAATATATATCTGTGAGCATCAATAGACCATTTCCTTACAATGAAATACTTCCACCCAGAAAAGACTTATTTGGGCCTCTGGAATTCCTAATTTCAAGCTGCGAAGCCACTATTGCGTTCAATGTCAATTTATTTTTTGAAACCCCTTCTTTTGGTCTTGTCAGGTCCGCCATCGTCGAGCTGCAAAGTGCCCCCTGTTGTGGTTTATTTCAATTTGAGCGCAACAGTGGGAACAACATCTTCATTTCCATCATCCATTGTCGTATCATCATCCATCATATAATATTCTCCCGACCCTAAATCGATAACATCAACCTCTACGCAAGCCATCAATGTAGGCAAGCAGGCTGTCTCAGAAAGCATGGTTGCCTTGGAATTCTTTAGCTTGAAATATATCATGTTGATTAAGGTTGGTTGTCATTGATTTCAACCCTTGAAGAAAGCCCAATGGAACAAAGGTTTGGGTAATGGACCCACGTTTGTTTGATGTAAGTATGACATAATATTGTCTTGTCATGGTTAATAATAAGTACAAATGGATGAACTCCAAAGTGGTCCCCTTATTGTGAAAGCCCTCACGGGAAGATGCTTTGAGGATTAAGTTATCCTATAAGTATGGTAAGAGAACCCATTCTTATTTATGGAATAATCAGATGAAGGTCAGTGAATTTATCAGTGAAACTATCCTATATAGATATTTCTTGTCATTCCATTTCTGGTGGTATGTGGAACGTCATATAACTCCTCATGGTTAGAGAGTTATGGCCATGAGAAGTTGGAGAACCCAGGTTTGGGTAATGGACCCAATTTTGTTTGATGGATAATGGTATGATTTTTGATATATTTTTAGGTAATACTATTCTATATTGATATTAAATGTCATTCCATTTCTGGTGGTATCTGGAATGTCACATAACTCCTCACGGTTTGAGATTTATGGCCTTACGAAGTTGGAGGACCCTCATATGTCATCTAGAAGCCCCAAAAGGTCAAAGTAGTCAAAGTGGTTTAAGATATTTTAGAAGGTAAATAATAAAGTGAAGTGATGAATGTACTATAATTCAAAACAAATACAAAAAAAATTATTTAAATAATAAATTTAATGGAGAAATTAGAAGTGGGTTAACCCTAAAATAAGGAAAGTGGGCAAAGTGACCTAGAAGATGTTTTTAAGGAAGCTACTTTGAGAGTGTAAATAAGAGGCAAAGTTCTCTCATTTTACATAACACTTGAGAATATTGAATATATATATGTGTCTGAGGTAACAAAAAGATATATAAACCGAATTTATTAGGGAAGGTGAAGAAAAGAAGGCCAGAATTCAAGGAATGATAAATTCTTTTGATGATGCTTTCTAAGGTATGTTATTTATAGGTGATCTCACCATTTTCGCAATAATTTTTTTTCTAGAATGATATAGACTGTGAAATTGATATTCCATTGAGGAAACATATCCAAGTATCTGTGGTAAAAGTCATCTTGTGGTTAGTTGTATTTTTGGAGTTACAATCTATGGAAAATAGGGTTTGTGGCTAGTCCTGAAACTAGTATAAAACATGTGTTTTCGGTAAAAGCATCATAACTTATTCATAACAGATCCAAATTCATTAAGACTAAATGTGTTTGTTAGAGTACCATATTTATCATTCTGTGTAATTGTTTCAGATCGATTCAACAAATATTCTGTGTGGGGAATTCTCTACAAGGTCGCTCTCTAGAATAAGCTATAATTCAGCAAGGTATGCCATTTTTTCTATAACTCCTTTTCTGAGAGGTTCCAAGTAGTGACACCTAGAGGAATTGCATAAAACACAATAAAAAACATTTTGTATCAGTTTCATATCTTTATTCATTATAGGTAAAAAGTTATGATTATTTCAAGTTAGGGATGTTGACTAATCTAAAACTAGCCATGTGAGACAAAATAAAAGTTTGATGAAAATAATGGTCTCTTGTTGTTAAATTTAAGGAAGGTTTGCAGTTATGTGATCATATACATCAGGTATATTACATAGTTACAAATAATATTTGCATGATGAAATTGATGAGGGATTTTGGTTAAGGTACATGTTGGGTACATGATTGAGATAAGTAGTTGATGAGTTGGCACATGCATGAGGTGTATAGTTGATGATGTTGGTACATATTGATGAGTCATAGTTTATGAGTAGTTGAAACACAATTGATACATACTTGGTACATGTTTGGTTGCACTTGTTTATGCTATAAGTTGATTACAGGTTGTTTGGTACAGGTTGGTGCATGGTTGATGCACTTGTTTATGGTATAGGTTGAGGTAGAGATTGATGTATGGTTGATGCATGCTCCAGGTTTATTGGTATGAGTTTACAATAATATATCTCACAGTGATAGTGTGATAGTGCTTCCATAATTCTACTTCTACTTCAGGGAAGTTGGATGGAGAAACTCCATGTGGTTGTAGCCACCTTCCGGTTGTAGTTGGAGAACATAGGGGGTTGTAGCCTCCTTCGGGTTGTAGCCAGAGAATTGGGGATTTGGAGCTTCCCTCATGTTATAGCCTAAGAAACTAGGGGGTTGGAGCCTCCTTTCAGTTGTAGTTGGAAAACAAAGGAATTTGGTGCTTCCAATGAATGTAATTCTTCGAGACATATAAGAAAAAACATTATGTGGTTTTCTCTCGATTTGGGTTTCCACGTAAAACACTAGTGTACATGATTGTTCATTTATTCATTGCTCATTATTGGATGATAATTCTACATTGATATAACACTTGGATTATTTGGTTTCAAAAGGATTATAATTTCTCTATGTTTGATTCACCCCCCTTCTTAGTAATCCAACAATTGGTATCAGAGCAGGTTCCTTCAGAAATAATTTTAACCACTGAAAGGTAGATCATGGAAAGAAATAACTTGTATAAAAATGGAATACCACAGTTTGATGGACATAAGTATTCTTTTTGGAGCATAAGGATGAAGGTATATATACAAGCACAGGGATTTGAAATTTGACAATCAATTGTAGATGGATACACAACACCAGCAGTTGCACCCAAAAATGAAAAAGCAGTGAAACTCGGTAAAAATAATTCCAAAGACACAAATGCACTTCTGAATGGTCTTAATGAAATGATATTCACCGAAGTTTCACATTGTAAATCCGCTAAAGAGATTTGGGACAAGCTTAGAAATATTTATGAAGCAGATTCAAAAGTCAAAGAAACAAAGCTTCAAACTTATAGAGCTCAGTTCGAACAACAAAAGATGAAGGAAGATGAAAATATTACAGCCTAATTTTTACGAGTCGATGAAACAATGAATGCAATCATAGGATTGGGAGAGGAAATCAAAGAATCTGTAATTGTTCAAAAGGTACTAAGATCTCTTCCTATGAGATTTGACCCTAAGATATCAGCACTAGAAGAAAGATCATATCTAAACTCAATAAGCATGGAAAAACTACATGGAATATTCACAGCATATGAAATGACAACTGAACAAGAAAATCCAGATGTAAAAGAAGCACCTTTCAAAGCATCCAAAAGATCAAATAAAAAGGAAAAGCAACAAGAATAACATAGGAGCAATAATGACGTCTCGGAAGTTGATGAAGAAGTGGCCAACTTCCTCAAAAGACTGAAGAAGGGAACCGATGGTAGTTATAGAGGTAAGATTCCTTTAATTTGTTTTAATTGAGATGGTATTGGTCATTTTTCTAACAAATGTCCTCATAAGAAAAAGAGAAATGATGAAGGTTACTCAAAAGGAAAACAAACATATAAAGGAAAAAGAA
>SNQJ01S0078008.1:0-36297 GCA_010110895.2 Picea sitchensis | reverse complement strand
TAAATGATAAAGAGAGGTGACAAAGTCAAGGAGGAATATTTAAATGATAAAGTAATGGAGAACTTTCTATTTATGGAAAGTGGTTAACCCTAAAATGAGGAAAACAAGTTAAGTGACCTAGAAGTGGGTTAAGTGACCTAGAATATGAAGAGTATAAATAAGAGGCAAGGGTCTCTTTTGAAAAGTACATTGTTGGGATAATCTCTTGTGTATCTCTTGAGCATGATTGAAGATCCATTATGAGAGAGAGAGAGTATGGAGGATCTCATGGACGCATAAAAGTTTCGGCAAGTTTGAGATAATGACGAAAAATGTCTCGGAGGTTCAAAAACCCTAGTTTCTGAGGTGTATGCAGGCTACAGTGAGCCAGGGTGCGTACATACACGGGTTGTATGAAGCCAGAGTGCGTATAGTAGATAAAGTCTTGAATACTTGTGGTTGAGCGAATGACAGGATCATGAAGACTGAGGCAGGTTCTAGATCTGAATTATATGGGCTCAGATCTACCATAGAAATCCTGGTATGGTTATATTATCTTGTTGATGGATACTATTGCTTGTTGTGTGGTAAATTCTTAAGGAATTCTTGGTATGGATGTTATAATGTGATTTATGTTGGTTGATGGAGTGAGTAGCACTCTTATGATTTAGTGTTGATATGATTGCTATAGTATATTGGTTTCTTATGCATGATTGAGTAGCATTCATATTGTATGGTTAAGAAGCATGAGTAAGATATTGGAGAGCTTGGATGTGTTGTGACTGGATGGTGTTCAGTTTGGATAGTGAAAGACATAAGAGAATGTGATTGTAGGTTGCATAAGATCTGATCATGTGAAGAAAATAAAAACCCTAGTTTCTCAGAAGTATATGTAGGATGCAGTATAGACTGGTCGCGTACATATGCGGGTTGTACTACTGGTAGGGCATGTACATATTCGTGATGCACTACCGATAGGTCATGTACCTATGACAGATTGATATTTGTTGATGATTGTTGCCTCATATCAGTTGGTGCTGAGTGTGTAAGATGAGTCTTACATATAGAGTTGGTGCTCTTGTAGAGTTGTACTCTATTGAGTTGTTGCTGAAAAACCGTAAGGATTGAAGTCCATAATAAAAAGAAAATTGTACATACATCTTGTGTTCTTTGTTTTCCTTGTGGTGATGATTTTTTGATGATATGTTGTTGATATGTGTTCACATTTAACTGGTTATAAATGACAGCAATGGTTAATTATTTAATTATCATTGCTAACCAATGAATTTTGTGTAAAAGAGGGAAGTTTTGGAAAAGGATTTCCACACTCATTCACCCCCCCTCTCTAATTGTGGTCGGCATGTCCAACAATAACCATTTGAGCCACAGTCATGCATGCTTTAATGTCGATCTCTTGTTTCTAAAACAAACATAATATGCACAGCGATTCCCATTATCTATATCCAATATTCATCCCTGGTAATCAAATAATAATAGACCCAGTGCTAACCACCAACAGTTAATTTTCATTAAACAATAATCGGGCCCGATTTAATCAACCATGGGTCCCTTTTAAATATGTACAAAATCAAGAGCATGTTCGATGAACATATCATACACACAGGTCTTCAACAATATAATCATCGATACCAATATTAATTTGACAATAGTACTTAACCAAAAACATGTAGCTCTGAACCTGAGATCCACATTCGTCAAACATATACAGACTTCCTTCCAAAATAAATGCTCGATAAAAGACAGAGCCACATGATGCACGAAGAAAACAAAGCCATATCGACACATAGGTATCTCTCTTAAATTTGACAGAATCATGATCATGCTAGGATTTAACACAGTGATAAGTGGAAAGACCACAATCGATGGAACAGAAAGCTCTCGGGATGTAAGTAACCCATACAAATTAGTCAATGAGAGGAAATACAGAGACTCGATCAAGAATGTTCTTGAAGTTAGATATCCTGTGTCCTTTCTTTAAAATACCAGAGTCGTTAAACTTGTAACTGCAAAATCTTGATAGAACCAAAAGGTGGTTGAGGAGGAATAGAAGCAAGTCGAGCTCAATAGAACCAAGTCGAGTTCTTGAGAATTTGATCAATCCTCAAAAACATAGACAGACTGTAATCCTTTTACCTCCTAAAAGAAATTACCATTGAGAAGCAACCATAGGTAACATATTATATCCTTGAAACAACAGAGGTCTCATGTTTTCTTTTGAAAGAAATCGCTACAATCTTATAACCCCAAAATATTGATGGAGACATAAAGAAAATTCCCACGTATAAACAAAGCAATTCGAGCTCAACAACCTAGGCACACACAAATGCCTCTTAAAAATTTATTGCAGAGAGGAAACAACGGTTGATTTAAACAATGATGAATCCTCGAAGACACAGAGAGACAGTGTCTCTTCCAAATACCCAAGAGGTCGATAAACTTTGAAATACAATTGATAGTGAGGCTCACAAACATAACAGTCGACCACTATAATAGAGATGAGAGGAGTGAATGTTAAAACTCTTGTTTAAAGAATGTCAGAGCACAACTAGTGGCCATTCTATACATACACAGGCCTCCATTTAATATTCTAGGAAAAACAAGAATGGACTGTGGAATGCTTTTAGTGATAGTGACAGTAGGAATATCGATAACAAATAATAGTTTGGGGCTCGGCCAAACAAAGAAAGAACCATACCATTGTCAACAGTTTCATTTCAATATGGGAAAAAAATCATAACAACGACCGAGACGAAAAATGGGTGAAAAAAAATGATACCCAGACTGGTGGTAAAACCCCACAAAAATAAAACTCAGAGCTCATTGCACCTTTGTTATCATTCCCACAGAGAATCATCATAAAAACCCAAGTTGCCTGAAATCATTTTATCAATAACCAATGCAGAGACTTTACAAAGAAATAACACCCATTACTTTCCTCAAAATGAAAACATTCCATAGTAATCACAGAGAACGCCATAACACAACATTCATACTCAGTCAAAAACTAAAGAAAATCACACAACCCATGTAATCCTTAGCCACAATTTGATTCATAACATAGAGAGACCAGCATGTATGGAAAGAAAAGAGCCATACCTGTGAAAAATAGCTTTAATGAAGATTTGGTTTGAGTTTTCCCCTTCAAAACTTTAAATCGCGGAGCTTCCACAACTAACAGAGACAAAATGCAACTATGGCTAGGGTAACAAGTTCAAGGGTGGTTTGGAGTGACATGTAGTAAATTCACATTGCTTCCTCACCTGTCCCTATTCAATTCAACGTACTATCCATTCCATTAACATAACATCAATCATTAAATTCAAACCATAACTATTGCATAAATTCAATGCCATATCCATTGTATAGATTCGATGCCATATCCATTGTATAGTGTGCCAGCTGAAACATATCAAAATAATAACCATATGTTAATGTTACCATATGTGCTCACATATAATCCTTTAACCAAAATGCATAGTATAGCAGCTAGGTCCATCACTTCACATTTGTCCCTATTATATATACATCCAAGGTTTCAATATAATATTTTTTCCATGGCCTTAGGACTTATCCATAGTTTTTTTCCTTTTTTCTTGAGCTAGATCCCATATCATCATACTATATTTGCATAAAATCATGTATAGATTATTAATAAATGTTAAATGTATAACATAACATGACACCTGTAAAACAACACAATCCTCATATTCATAGCATTGCCCTGTATTCCGAGTGAATATCAACAACGTTTAGCAAAAATGCATCAACCATCCATGTTGTCAAAACGAATGAAACCAATATTGCATCATCAACTATATAGGATTGTGTAGGAAACATCATAACATCAGCAACATATAAGCGTAACACGTCTATCATTGCACCTCTAGTCTACAAGGGGGTCCCACCTACTAGTTAAATATAAATGTCATAAATAAATAATAGAGCTTAGCAATCCTTTACGGGAAGAATTCATCGTTGCGATTTTAATCGTCAACAAACTGGTGAATCCATAGGGAAAACTATTTCTAACAGATTAAGAACTTAGATTCTCTAGTTTTGCAGACCATGTAACCATTAGATCAAGAAGATATACATCAGAATGATTATGCAACAGGGGGAAGTGAGCGGTTTTAAGGGAAAAATGACTAGGATTTTGGGAATAACTCATGGAAAGTGTTTAATTATAAGGGGGTTTATCCCTGTATGCATAGTCATTTGGTTAATCATATGAAATCATTCTTGAATTCAAGGATAAAAAAAAATTGGTGTGCTCTTTTGAATCTTGGAGAAAATGGAAGAAAAGGAAAGCAGAAAAGGGATAAAACCAACTATCTTATATGACAACAGTTGAAGCAGATAACATTTTCAATGATTCTTTCAAGGGGAACATCATGACAATTGTGTAACTTGATCACTATTGATTAACAATACTTTTCATAATAGCGTCGATGTGGAAAAATTGATCCAACATTTTGTTTTGATAAGAAATGAAGTCAAATAAAAGAAACAAAATAGAAAAAATGAAATAGTTGAAATGAAATAACATAAATGTTATAACTGAAATGTAAAATAAAAAAAAATAACACAAACTATAATACAAAAAACATTCCATACAACATTTAAACTTTCAAGTTGTTTCCACATAGTGTTTTAAGTGTGAACCGTTGGTGCTTATAGGAAAATAGTCTCTCTTGCAAGTCCTTTAGGATATAGGAATTTACGCCCAAGACAAAAGTAATCTTAAAAGGACCCAGCTATAACTTTTGGAACTTGGAATGCCTTTCTCTATTAGCATGAGCTGAATCCCACAGCAATACCTTCTCATTAGCCTTAAATTTGACAGCCTTGACACTTTTGCTGAAATATCTTTTAACATTTTATTGTCTTCTCTTTATATTGTCCAAGGAAAATGTCCTTTGCTCCTCTAAAGCCAAAAGTGCATTCATTCTTTGAGAGACATTGAAAGAATTTAATTCTTCAACTTGTAGCATTAACCTTAGAGAGGAAAGTCCCAGCTCAGTAGGAAGAATGGTGTCTTGTCCATAAACAAGTTGGAAAGGAATGCAACCAGTGGTCACCTTGGTGGTCGTGTGATCTTCCCAAAGGGCATAAGTGATGGGAGTGTGCCATTGATGGGGCTTATATTCAATGATCCTCTTGATAATTCTTATGAGATTCTTGTTCATAGACTTAGCCTGCCCATTTACTTGGGGATAATAAGTTGATGAGGTAAAATGTTTAACCCCCAATTTATCTAAAAACAGGATCATCTTAGCAGAAATAAAAGTGGGACCATTGTCTGTAATAATTTCCAAAGGAAGACCAAATATGGAAAAAATATTAGTCTAAAGGAAAGAAATCACCTGTTAATCCTATGAATGTTTAAGTGGGACAACTTCATTCCATTTTGTAAAGGAGTCTATGGCTGTCAAGATAAAAACTTTCCATGTCGAAAATGGAGGATTAATAGGACCAATAAATTCCAAACCCCATTTTGAAAAAGGAAACTCAAGGAGGACAGGTTGTAAAGGCATAGTAGAAAGATGTTCTTTCCTAGCAAACTTCTAGAACTTGTCACAAGATATTGAAAAAATATAAGAATCATGAAATATCGAAGGCCAATAGTACCCTTTCTTGATAATCTTAAAAGCAGTAGTTTTAGCAGAAAAGTGACCTCCTACATGAATAACAAAATTTGAAGAACCATGAGCCTATTGTAACAATTTATGTGCTTCCTCACTCTTCACACAGTGAAGTAACATACCATCGATATATATATTAAACAAGAAGTCTCCTATAATGACGTATCTAGAAGATTCGAGATGGAGCCTTCTTCTTTGATGGGTATCTAATTTATATGGAAATCGTTGATTTTTCAAGTAATAAATTAGATCCTTATACCAAGGATGTTCAAGCACCGAAAGGATTTGATTGTCAATGTAAAACAGTGTTGATAGAGAACTATCTTGTTCATCAATTTCTTCACTTGCTTCAACATGTTGACCTAAGTGAAGGGATAAGTCACGTCCATTGATAGTTTTAGAAGTCATGATGGTTAGATCATGCTCCTGGATCTTGGCAAGACAGTGTGCAGGCTTCTCTGAAAGATAAGTTTGTGAGAGTAAAAACTTGACATTAGGTAAAGGGACTTTTACCAGTGTGTTCTTACCTAATATGAAGTGGCGAAACTTTTCAACAGCTTTAACAAGAGAGAAAGCATGATTTTCAATAAAAGAATATTTAAACTCATCATCTGACAATCTTTGACTCATGTAAGCCACTAATTCTTCATTAAATTGGTCATCATATTGCACGATGATAGTAGAAACTACTTCTTCTATGGCATTAGTATATATCCTAAATTCCTTCTCAAAATCCGGCTTTGTCAAAACTGGTGCAGAACTCATTTCCTTCTCGATCCCTACGAAAATATTTTTAACGTCATATTTACAACAAAAGGAGCAATCTTTCTTAAGAATATTTTGAATTGGCTTGACCATTACAAAAAAATTAGCAACAAACCTACAGACAAAATTGATAACACCCATAAAGGCTTGAACCTCCTTTTTGGAAATAGGAGCGCGATATTTAGGATAGAAGCAATCCTTTCGGGATCTATGCCTATTCCTGAATCAGAGATGTTATCGCACAGTTTGTAGCTAGGAAGAAAGGCTATAAAGTAGAGGGCCAAACTAGCGTAACAAGAACCTATCCCACCCAATGTCACCACGAGGGGATGGTTCTTTCTCTTTAGGGAGGTGAGGCCCAGGAGAGACATCCCCGGTGACCTAGGGTTTTGAAGAGGCTAACGGATAATCAGACAATGACAAGTTTCTCCCTTCACAGATCACCACCAAAACAGATATTCTGACATATGGCCAACAAAGATAACCAAGTAGAATCCCTACCCGAGAACAAAGCAACAATAAACTGATATATGCAGGCTCTAGTTAGCACTTCATATATATCAAAGACTATTTGATATTCAATATGAGAAATTTGAAAGTAAATGTTGACAAAGTCAATGTTTACAAAATAGCAATAAAATAATGTCACTTCACCAATAAATACTAGAACGATATGGCATTCAATGTAATAAACCAACACTTTACTTAATTAATGCCTCTAACTACCATTCAATTGCTCATAAGATGAAATGTTGCTGCAATGAAGATGAAATATCCAATAATGACGCCAACAACTTAGGGTTAGTAGGGTTAGCTAGAGCTAAGGTTAGTGTAGTTAGGGTTTCAATTCAAAATCTTTGAGAGTGTTTATATTAAGTTCTACTTCAACATTTGAGGTCTTAGATCAATGCCTTAGGGTTTAATGGGGTCAAGAGTGAAGGACACACAGGTTGAAGGAGGGCAACTAAGGACTGGAGGGAAGAGATATGAAGTGTTGCTATGGCAGGGCCTCAGAGACAAAACCCTAGGGGAGAGAGGGTCACTCTGGTGTTGCTATGGCAAGGCCTTGTGCTCTCTCCTCCTTCCTTAGATGGCAAAAGTGGCTAGCATGAAAGATAAAGTCAAGACAAGAGAGTCAAATGAGGGAGAGTGTTTCTATAGCAAGGCTCTATCATCAAACCCTAGAATAAAATGACCCTAACTATAGATGACCTAGGCCTAGGACGTCTTCTCCTTCTTGAGCTCAAAACAGGTACAACTAGCAAAGGGAGAAAAGGAGAAAGGAGTGTAGCTACGTCTAGGCTCTCTTTTTCCTCTTCAATGGATGGAAATCTCTCTATCAGGGGACATGAGACAAGGACCTACTTGTGTGCTTGTCACCTAGGGTTTTTGTTCAACAATAATCATAAATACATGCAAGAAATTAAACTACAACCATTCATTCAAGAAGTTTTGAAGAAAAATACTTATAATTCACCAAGAAATAAGTGCGCAAACCCTAGTTGTAACATCTTCCTTCAAGAGAGAAACCAAAATATGCCAAAAAATTTATTCCTTAAATAAGTGCACCTCACTAGATCAGCCAAAACTCTAGAATAAGGTGCAAATTTCAGACATCACCCAGTGGTGACTGAAATATGATAATAAAATGAGGATCAAAATCCTCAATATATACTGTATCAATGACCCAATTTTACTTTTTAGGTCATAAAAAGGCCGACAAGGCCATAATGTCAAAATCATACTGTTTTTACATTAAATGCTAAGTAAAAACCCTAATTAAGCAGAAAAGAGAGTAAAATCCCCTTCAAGGGAGGCACTAGCCCTTTCTAGGGAAAATGAGACATCTAGGAGAAAAATGTTAGCCCCCCAAGGGCCTCTCCAACATGCCACACGTGCCACTGCTGCCCAGTCTGCCTCTAGAAGCATCCATGAAGGTGGATGGTGTCATGGTGAAGATGGGGATGTCGTAAGACTTCCATGGCTAGTGTTCCACTGAAAAGGGGTCATTCCCCCTAGGTCTAGTTCTTTTGGAGTGTATCTAGTGGAACGTCCTCTTCCCCTCTAGTGAAAAACCCTCATCAAGATCTATCCTGTCTCTCCCCCCTGATGGGGTCTCAACATCCATCTGGTGGGCTCTTAATCCCCATGGAGGTCTGTACTAGTCATCTCCCCATGTGTACCAGTCCAAATGGTACCTGTCCATTGGGCATGGTCCTGCACATCAAAAGCTACGCCCTCCATGTGCTCATCAGTCACAGGGATCATAGTAATGTCAATCACATCTCATCATCAATATTATTAAACATATGCATAAAACCCCTAATACACTAGTAAATAGCTCAAAGATATTACAAAAATCTGCAATACAAGATTGGAGAAAAGGACAAGGTGTCTTATTGGGCTAGTGTCCACAAGAAAAGGAAAGTTTCCAGAAAAATCTCATCCAAGCCATGTAAGTGAGGTGATGTGGCTAGGGGATGTCCAAACATGTGGGTGCAGTGAGGCCTAAGGATGCATAAGTGTTACCTATGGGTGTCTTTGTAGAAAGCGAGATGTACCTATCATGGATGCATTTTTTCGAAGCCCATTCTTGCCTTTATTTTTTTATTCTTGTTTATTATTTTTTTCTTTTTTCAAGAACCAACCTTGGAGGATTTTTTCTTTTTTTTTTCAAGAACCAACCAGGGGACACTGCCTTTGCATGGAGACCAGAGCTGACAATGTTAACCACAAATACTTTCACAGAGATGAGAAGGTTGGCTTGTGATGAGACCCCCTTTCCCTTGGGCATGAAACCAAAGGTCACTACCTTGGCGTGGTAACCATATGGTCAAAATATCATATTGTTAAGTACCCATGGACCTAATAGGCTGGCTCGTGATGAGACCCCCTATCCTCTGACTAGGTCTTGTTTTGTTATTTTTCGGGTCCCTCTTATTTCTTGCTGAGAGGCTTTTTACTGCATTCTCGGGGATCCCTAGGCAAAGCATCTCGAGGTTTTATTTCTAGGATTTTGTCTTTTACCAGCTGCTTTTACCTTCTGGGCCTTTAGCCCCTTCTTCCCACGAGATAAGGTGCAATCCTGTAAATAGTTCATCCCAATGCCTGGAAAAGGGGAATGGGACAAATGAGCGGGAGATAAGATGAAACAGTGGTGCTGTGATGGGAGCAGACGATATCTTTTCAGAAATTCCCCCAGTGGAAAACCAAGACCTATGGGCACATGCTTGCTAGAGAACCTTGTCAATTTCCTAAAGCATGGTCAAGTGGGATAATGTAAGATCCGAGCAATTGTTAGAGAGAAAAGGAATCAAATCCATATATTTAAAGGTTTCAATGATCAAAAGTGACACATACCATGATACCTGGACCAATTACCTCATGGAGCAAGAACCTCTTCTGATACAGGATCAAGCTGATGGTGATGGATGATGTTGTCACTGACAAGACAAAAGATGATGAATGAAGAAAAGGTGGGCCCTCCAGGGCCATTCTCAGGTCAATCCTGCTCTCGGTACTCCATGTCTAGGACCTGTGGGCCTCAAGACATGATCTCCTAGTTATCCCTAAAAAGTGGGGATAACATCTGGCTCCAACTCAAGGACATGTGCTCACCGTAGAGCGCATCAGAACCTCAACATATCTGGCATAACCTGCAGACCTGCTCAATCTCGATACAAGTATCAGTAACAAAATTGGGGTGGTAATTCCACCCCAAGATACATAGCTATATATACTAAAATAAAGCAATCAATGAGTAAGAAGATGAAAGCAAACTTCTTACCTGTACTTACCTGTTGGCTAGAATGTTGGGTGTAGTCAAATAGCCAGTGAAGCCAATCCAACAACATTCCTCGATACCTACCTTTGTGCTTCATCATAAACCAAAATAGTGATAAATCAAGAAAAAAAAATTCATGGGTTAGAATATATATCATATCATCAGAAATCTCAAAGTCTAACTCATGGAGGCGGGTGGGAGGGATAAAATCCTGCCAAGTCAATCTTTGAGGAAGGTATTCAATCCACTCCAAGAAAGGGTCATGAAAAGTCCAAGGTTCAGAAAACTGACTCAAAGGGCCTGTAGGATGGCTACTTAGGACATCATCATGCTCTGAAGTGAAGGAAAGGATCGACAAAGATCTAGCAGACGACTGGCAAACTAACAAGGGAAAGTTGAAAAACTGAGATAATAGACTGAAACTTGCAGTATCCAACCAACCCTTGGAGTCTAGGGTTTTCCTAAGAGGAAACTCAACACAAAAATATACTTCCCAAATGCACCTTTAATGGAAAAGCAAGGTAAAGTAATAACAGGTGGCTGGAGTAAAAAGTCATGAGAATCCTTCTTCAGGAAAACAATGTTCCTACTCCTATCAAAATCCGAGCATAGTGGTGGTTGATAGTCATCTTCATGGGGTAAATCTAAGTGCTCAGAGGAGTACTCATCAAATGCCTCAAGGTAAAATGGAAAATCATCAGGAAAATACTATACTTGGTCAACCTTGGGTTTTTAGGGAGCATCGGTAAAAATCTCATCTCCTTGTTGCCACTGGTCAAGAGTTTGTTGTGATAAATGCGAAGGAAACATTTGAAGATGACTATTTATGTCATAGATAGGATCCATATCATAATCAACTGCATCCCACCTACGTCTCCCAACATGTATGAACTCATCAAAATCATCTATGTCAGCATCAGTATCATAACATGGAGGATCTGAAACATTCAAAAGCTCATCCATTTCCTCCTCTTTTTCCAAATCATAAAGTAGACAATTACCCAAATATTGGACAGGATGATAACTTACTTTTTCTTCTTTTGCAAAATGTTTTAGGACTTGGGTACCTTTAACATGCATTATTGTATTATCCTCATGAGTATCTCCTTCTTCTTTGGTCGTGCAACAAGGAAGATGCTCTTCATTCGGGGCTTCCAATTCTCCATCACTCTCTGAATCATGAAACAAGGTATCATCAAAATCCTGAAAAGGAAGGAAACTAACCTTATCATGTTGTTGTTGTGTACGTGGAGAAGGATTATGGATTTCGTCATCAAGAGGAAGAGTTCATGATGATACTTCATTATTGGGTTCTGGCTCCTCAACTATTTCTTCAACAATCCCTCGTTGATCTATGGTTTGTTCCCCTTCTTCTTGGAGATCAATGACGAAGATCTCAAGGGTAAAAAAATTCTCTCCATTGACAGTACTTAAGGTAAAGAGGCATCCTATATCAAATGAGGAGATATTCTCCTCAATCACTACAACCATGTAATAAGCTTCAACGAGCATCCTTGGGGCTATCTCATTAAGAGGGAAACTCAGGTATCCCAAAAGTGCACAAGTAAAGAGATGGACTAGGTATCTCTCCTCAGGATGATGACTCTTAGGAATATGATATAGCATGTTCTCAAATATATCCTAGAAGTCTCCAATAGTTTCATCCTCATCTTGATTTATATGCTCGAGTTCTTTTAATAGTGCTGGGATGTCTTCTGATTGGATACCCCATATCTCAAGAAAGGTTTTCTCAAATTGATCCATAGTTGCGATGCTGGCATCAGGGAGGTTGCCATACCATTCTTTGGCATTGCACCAGAGAGTGATTGATAAAAGTTTCATGACCACGTCTTCACCATAATCATCAATAGGGTAGGATAGGAAGAAGTTCCATAAATTTCTCACATGATAGTCAGCTCTTTCTCTATCACCACCATTGAATCCAGGGAGCAAATTTATCTATTCAAAGGGAATTTGTTGAGGGTACCACGGGATGGTATTCATGTCTAAAGGCTTGTAATTCATGGGATCCCATTGTGAACTCATTGTTGGCTTCGTCATCAATGGATTCACCAGATAGTTTTCTTGAAACTATCAAAGAAATAGGGAAAACACCCTAGTGGAGTCGTCAGGTAAGCTTGTAAGATAAGGCTCTAAGGCAAGGCTTACCAAAAATATTTTTCGTATGAGAAGATGCTAAAGGATAATCAGACAATGACAAGTTTCTTCCTTCACATATCACCACGGAAACAAATAGTCCGGCTTATAGACAACAAAGATAACCAAGTAGAATCCATACCCGAGAACAAAGCAACAATAAACTGATATATGCAGGCTCTAGTTAGTACTTCATATATATCAAAGACTATATGATATTCAATATGAGCAATTTGAAAATAAATGTTGACGAAGTCAATGTTTACAAAATAGCAATAAAATAATTTCACTTCACCAATAAATACTAGAATGATATGGCATTCAATGTAATAAACCAACACTTTACTTAATTAATGCCTCTAACTACTATTCAATTGCTCATAAGATGAAACATTGTTGCAATGAAGATATAATATCCAATAATGATGTCAACAACTTAGGGCTAGTAGGGTTAGCTAGATCTAGGGTTAGTGTAGTTAGGGTTTCAATTCAAAATATTTGAGAGTGTTTAGATCAAGTTCTACTTCAACGTTTGAGGTCTTAGATCAGTGCCTTAGGGTTTAATGGAGTCAAGAGTGAAGGATGCACAGGTTGAAGGAGGACGACTAAGGACTGGAGGGAAGAGCTCTGAAGTGCTGCTATGGCAGGGCCTCAGAGACAANTGAAGTGCTGCTATGGCAGGGCCTCAGAGACAAAACCCTAGGGGAGAGAGGCTCACTCTAGTGTTGCTATGGAAAGGCCTCACGCTCTCTTATCCTTCCTTAGATGGAAAAAATGGCTAGCATGAAAGATAAAGTCAATAGAAGAGATTCAAATGAGGGAGAGTTTTGCTATAGCAAGGCTCTATCATCAAAACCTAGAAGAAAACAGCCCTAAGTGTAGATGAGCTAGGCCTGGGATGTCTTCTCCTTCTTGAGCTCAAAACAGGTATGGCTAGAAAACGGAGAAAAGGAGAAAGGAGTGTAGCTATGACTAGGCTCTCTTTTTCATCTTCAATGGATGAAAATCTCTCTATCAGGGGACCTGAGACAAGGACCTACTTGTTTGCTTGTCACCTAGGGTTTTTTTCCAGAAATAATCATAAATATATGCAAGAAATTAAACTACAACCATTCATTCAAGAAGTTTTGCAGAAAAATACTTACAATTCACCAAGAAATAAATGTGCAAACCCTAGTTGTAACACCTTCCTTCAAGAGAGAAACAAAAACATGCCAAAAAGTGTCTTCCTTCAACAAGTGCACCTCGCTAGATCAGCCAAAACCCTAGAATAAGGCACAAATTTTAGACCTCACCAAGTGGTGAGTGAAAGATGATGATCAAATGAGGATCAAAATCCTTAATATATACTATATCAATGACCTAATTTTACTTTTTAGGTCATAAAAAGGCCAACAAGGCCATAATGTCAAAATCATACTGTTTTTACATTAAATGCTAAGTAAAAACCCTAATTAATCATAAAAGAGAGTAAAATCCCTTTCAAGGGAGGCACTATCCCTTTCTAGGGAAAATGAGACATCCAGGAGTAAAACGTTAGCCCCCTGAGGGCCTCTCCAACATGCCACATGTGCCATTGTTGCCGAGTTTGCCTCCAGAAGCATCCATGAAGTTGGATTACGTCATGGTGAATATGGGGATGTCCTAAGCCTTCCAAGGCTAGCATTCCACTGAAAAGGGGTCATTCCCCCTAGGTCTAGTTTTGTCAGAGTGTCTCTGGTGGAATGTCCTCTTACTCTCACGTGCAAAGCCCATGATCAATATTTGTCCTGTCTCTTCCCCTGATGAGGTCTCAACATCCATCTGGTGGGCTCTTCAGCCCCATGGAGGTCTGAACTGGTCATATCCCCATGTGTACCGGTCCAAATGGTACCTGTTCATTGGGCATGGTCCTACACATCAAAAGCTACGCCCTCCATGGCTTCATCAGTCATAGGGATCATATTAATGTCAATCACATCTCATCATCAATATTATTAAACATATGCATAAAACCCTGAATACATCAGTCAATAGCTCAAAGATATTACAAAAACATGCAATACAAGATTGGAGAAAAGGATAAGGTGTCCTATTGGGCTAGTGTCCACAAGAAAAGGAAAGTTTCCAAAAAGATCCCATCCAAGCCATGTAATTGAGGTGATGTGGCTAGGGAATGTCCAAACATGTGGGTGCAGTGAGGCCTAAGGGTGCCTTTGTAGAAGGTGAGTTGTACTTTTCATGGATGCATTTTTTTGAAGCCCATTCTTGCCTTTATTCTTTTTATTCTTGTTTTATTCTTTTATTTGCTTTTTTTGTTCAAGAACTAACCAGGGGACACTGCCTTGGCTTGGTGAACAGAGCTGACAACGTTACCCACAAATACTTTCACAGAGATGAGAAGGTTGGCTCGTGATGAGACCCCCTTTCCCTTGGCCATGCAACCAAAGGTCATTGCCCTGGCATGGTAACTAGATGGTGGCAATGTCATACTGTTAGGTACCCATGGACCTAATAGGTTGACTCGTGATGAGACCCCCTATCCTCTAACTAGGTCTTGTTTTGTTATTTTCTAGGTCCCTCTTGTTTCTTGTTGAGAAGCTTTTTACTGCCTTCTTGGGGATACCTGGGAAAAGCATCTTCAGGTTTTATTTCTAGGCTTTTGACTTTTACCAGCTGCGTTTACCTTCTGGTCATTTAGCCCCTTCTTCCCACGATATAAGGTGCAATCCTGTAAATAGGTCATCCTAATGCCCTGTCAAGGGGAATGGGATAAATGAGCAGGAGATAATATGAAATAGTGGTGCTATGATGGGAGCAGATGATGGATTTTCATAAATTCCCCCAGTGGAAAACCAAGACCTATGGTCACAGGCTTGCTAGGGCACCCTGTCAATTTCCCAGAGCATGGGCAAGTGGGCTAATGTAAGATCCAAGTAGTTGTTAGAGATAAAAGGAATCATATGCATATATTTAAAGTTTTCAATGATCAAAAGTGACACATACCATGATACCTAGACCAATTACTTCATGGAGCGAGAACCTCTTCTGATACAAGATCAAGTCAATTGTGATGGATGTTGTTGCTGCTGAAAAGACAAAATATGATGAATGAAGAAAAGGTGGGCCCTCCAGGGCCATGCTCAGGTCAATCCTACTCTCGGTACTCTATGTCTAGGACCTGTGGGCCTCGAGACATGATCTCCTACTTTTCCCTAAAAAGTGGGGATAACAAGAGACAATGTGCCCAAGTAGTTTTCCCTTGGTAATGCCAAAAATATACTTAGAAGGATTTAAAGAAATATTGAATTTCCTCCATCACATGAGAATCTTTCTAAGATGACTGAAATTATCTAATCGGTTTTTAGAATACATAGTTAAGTCATCAAGGTAAATTTGAATAAATTTGTTGATCAAATCGTCAAAATCTATTTTCATAACTCTTTGGAAAGTGGCACCTGCATTAGATAAGACAGAAGGCATACGTTCATAAACTAAAGTGCCCCAATGTGTAATAAAATTGATTTTATATTTATCTCTCCTTTTTACATTGTTCTGATTGTAACCGAAAAAACCGTCAAGTAGGGACATCATCTGTGACCTTGCAACTTGCTTCAAAATCATTTCCATATTAGGGAGAGGAAAATGGTCTTTTATATTGTCCCTATTTAATGTGAAAAAATCAATGCATAATCTAATCTGACCAGTTTCTTTTCAAACGGGAACCAAATTAGAAACCCACTCATAATACTTAACAGGGAAAATTATCCCAGCCTTCAAGATTTTTTCCAACTCCTTTTGAATAGTTTCTTCCAGTGCTGGGTGAATGGGTCCTTTTCTTTCCTAACCGGTTTTATGCCCTCTTTGATGGGAATGGAATGATGTATAAGAGAAGGATCAAAACCATGAAGATCCTCATAAGACCAAGAAAAAACATCTTGAAATTCACTAAGCAACTCAATGAACTTCAATTTTTCTTCATCAGAACATTGGGAACCTATCTTAACATTCTTTGGATAGTCGGGCATCCCAATGTTCAAGGAAATGGTTTCACCAACTTTCCTTTTTGACTCCTCTTCTTTATGTTTTTATTTTTTTCCTACATCACTCGATGAAAATGAACTTTCTAGAGGAGTCAAGCCCTTCAAAATTTTGTTGTTTTCCATTGATATAATTTCCTTAGTCTTTTAAGGTTCATTTTAAATGAAAGCACAAATGATCTCATCACTAGGGAATACCTTCCATGACTCTACATTGTCATGTTTATGTGGACGATACAAATATTTAAAGGTGCAATCAAATCTTTGTGGCAGAAGTTGTCGAGTAGGAGAGGCTGTAAAAATAGCTAACCTCTCAGTCATCGAGTTCATTTCCCTTTTAACATGAGTGATTTTGAAAGATAGCAAGTTCAAGCTAAGTTCCCAAATACTTTGGGTGTAACATTTCATTAACTCGTTTCTAGGAGAATATATCTTACGTACAAGGTTTACAACAAGTTCAAAATCCCCAAAAACTGTAAGGTGACCACAACCTAAATTATAGGCATTTTCAATGCCTAGCAATAACTCTTCAAATTAGGTGATGTTGTTAGTGAAAGCAAACTATAGCCTATAGGAAAAGTTGTGAATTTTACCCACATGAGAGTAAAAATAATACCATCATTGTTCCCTTCATTAGAGCATGAACCATCAAAGTGCATATGCCACATCCCATCCTCTATGTAGATTTTTTCCAAGGTAGTGTTGTCTTCATCTGCAAAGATGGAATACACTCCTAGGTCCTCCTCGATATAATTTACATTAGGATGTGGAATGCTTTCTATATAAGGTGATATTCTTCCCTCCCTTAGGACTATAATGTGTTTCCCATTCCGAGGAATGGATAAGTGTGTCCCATCGAGTGAGAGGTATCCACACGTCAACACTTTCCAATATCTTCCTAAGATGATCAAGTAATTACTCACTGGCATATCGATTACCTGAATATTAAGGGTTGTCCTTATTTCAGGATGCAAGAACAAAACCAAGGTCACATCCTAGATTTCATCTATGGCATATTTTTGTAAACTATTATAAGAGAGAATGCTTCTGGAATTTTCATTTGTGCAAGAAAATCCTAGCTCTTCCATAATAATCTTCAACATTACACTTGGGCCCAAACCGTCGTCAATGAGACAACACTGGGATATTTTGTCCATATTCTTTACAGAA
The DNA here is from genome assembly GCA_010110895.2 of Picea sitchensis. Lineage (NCBI taxonomy): Eukaryota > Viridiplantae > Streptophyta > Pinopsida > Pinales > Pinaceae > Picea > Picea sitchensis. The sequence goes on along the minus strand of SNQJ01S0078008.1, from coordinate 18,760 downwards.
ATAAAAAAACGGGGGGTTTTTTATAGGGTGTCTAAAATTATGTACACCTACTTTATTTACATTTGAATCCTCTTCATCTACCTCTTCAGAGAGGTTGGATGCAATGGAAGCTTTTCCTTCCATGAAATGTTTCAAATTCTTTTGTTGATGAGGGATGACAACCATGTCCACGAGGGTAGCATTAGATTTGATATTAGCCAATTGATTGAGAATGTTGTATTTAGAAGAGGGAAGAGGGGAGGTAGTTCCTTGATTGTCAAGATCTTTAGAAACCCAAACCATAGCAGCTAGTGAAGATGATTTTGGGCTAGAATAAGTGCAAGGAGGATCATATTTACCTTTCAGATCATAGAATTTATTCCTAGTATTTATTATCATAACATCCTCTGGCTCAACAAAATCTAGAAAAACAATAGTAGTTTTAGGCCTTTTACCAAAGATTTTGTCTCTGGCACTCTTCTTTACCTCACACGTACTTTCATCATGGTGTTCCTCGCAAATGTTACACCAAATATGAGGCATGATGGCTTTAGGTTGAAATTTATTTTCATTAGGATTCTTAAAGGGTGGTAAAGTAGAAGATGAGGCCCCGGGGTTAAGTGAAGAGACATTTCCTTTCCGCTCATATGCTATCATTCGATTATTCATGTCTTGTACAAGCTGTAAGAGGGTGGATATGTCCATTGTTTAACTGAGTCTCTGTTAGGAAGACATGTTCATTCAAGTTGTTCTTCATACTCTAAACAAGTATGCAGAGAGGAACCAAGGTTATCAATGTATTTTTCCTCAATCCTATGATGGTAGGGGGAAGGTAGAGCATTATAGTAATGCATAAAAGAGGCTTGGTTCTGAGGGAGAATGAGTTCAGAAATTTGGTTATATAATTTGGTGAAACACAAGTTGAAAGACTTGATAGTTTCACCGTATTTATAAGAAATGTTATTGTACTCTCGTAACTGCTCGGTTGAGCTCTTGGACTTCCCATAGGTAGACTTGAACCAATAGACTAAATCCTGCCAAGTGGAAAGAATCTTGGGAGGAAGATAAAAGATATCGGTTGCTACCTTCCCTTCAAGGGAATTAACAAACAAGCACATACAAGTGTCATTGTCATTGGATCCTATGTTATGATAGGAATTAGAAAATGCCACCAAATGTTCATCCGTAGTGACCGTGTTATTCCCTGAAAACCTAGGGAGATGCTCTTTGAATTTAGGAAGTGGACAAGTAGAAGGTGCTAGGTTAAGAGGGGAGGAAACATGCCATAGAGTAGTTGTAGCATCTTCTTCAAACTAAAAAATCCCATAATTTTTTATGACTTTGGTGGGGTTTGTAGTAGATTGGACGGGGACTTGAATTTCAGCAACAGGGTTGATCTCAGGTGATAAAACTCTTCTTCTCCTAGAGATTGGAGGGTTTAAGGACATGAAAAGAAGATCAAAACTGTAGGAAAAATAAAATCTATGGTTTATTCCTGGGTTGTATTTTCCTAGCTTCCCAACATTCTCAGACACTTATGTCTTGTTCAATCACTGCCCATGAGTGTTCAAGCTCAACCCGGGTATTAGCGGTCTCTAAGATGGTATTAAACAAGGTTAAAGAAATGTTGGTATGATCTTTAAGACCAAGATCAATATTGGGTTGCCTTGCAACAGGTACAGTCATGAAGAAAATAAATATAAATATATTCAATGATAATCAAGCATACAATAAACCAGAGAGATATGGAAGATCTCCTCAATATGGTCTCCAAATAAATGTTGAGGAAAAGATATGAATTTATCTTACTCAATCATTTTCAGATATTTCTTGGCTAAGGAAGGATAGTAGGGAATGTTACCCTATGTTTATAGCCTCAAAATGTATTTCCCCATCCACAAGTATTAATTACAAGGGCTTAGACTGATTTTTTTAAATAAAAATATTTTTGCAACATACAACATTTTTATATAATTTTCTGAACATATACAGATTGTAGAAAGTAAATGTGGAGATCAAAAGAAAAAAAAATAACCAAGTCACATATTAACATAGATGAGATAGAATAGCAATCACTTTATTTCATTCCAAGAAATCAAAAGTATCCTTCTTACAAAAATCCCTGTGGGGGCATGGACCAAGGTCAAACTTAGATATCCCTGATGAAAACCATACAAAAGGACTTTGACAAGAAGCAAAAACTGAACTTTAAAATATGGATCAGCTTGCCATAGACTTTTGCCCATTTGACTCTACACAATATCCTTTATCAGTCATGAAACTCAATTCATAAACACACAAGTCTACACAGACTATCAAAGATAGATCAACACCTATGAAAACAAGCATCTGAATGATATGGTTCAACTTTGAACCTTGAAGTCTACAATAGGACCCTTAGTATGATTTCTTCTTCTATTCTCCTCTTGTTCTTCCTTCTCATTTGGATTTTATGCATTCCAAATTAGTTGAAGTAGTTCAAATACTGCATTTAGTTAAGTTAAATAAAACTTAACTAATTTTAGTTTAGGGGCAGTAATAATAATAATAATTAAGGGTCTTTTTATTAAATAATAACTAAGGAGGTGGGACCCCTCGTGACTCCCTTTTATTTATTAACAAGAATAAACATAATTAGACAACGGATTAAACACATGCCTCCTTGTGGCTCCCATAATTATTTCCACAATTTGAAATTTAAATATAAAAAATATTTCAAATTATATCCAAAACATGTAAATATCCACAACATCCCAAAAAATAGTTTGGTGTCCAAAAATTTCTGTAGTCCACTGTCCTCAACAAATCAAATATAAACACAAAAATCAAAATCCATATTTCCACTTTGAGAGGAAATTCTTCCTTTGTCACTTATGTCCCCTTTGGACTTCCCAAAAATAGCCTTAGGTTGGGTGGAACCTTGAGGCTTGATCTCACTAATGGTATGGGAGGAATCATCCCTCAAGTGCACATGGGAGGACACTGACTTGCTTGAATCACTTGAATAAGAGGAGGGGGAAGCAAGAGCTTTACCTTTGTCATGAACATGGTGAGCCTTGGATTTTGAGTCATTTTCTTGAATGGGAGGACTGTCCATGTGAGTGTGCAAGGGAAATTTGAGCATTTGGGTTTATAGGTGGAGGAGGAGGAGGTAATGACAAGTTTTTCCATCCACGATGGTGGAATATTGTTGGGTGAACAATCTCCTGCCATCCATCATTCTCAAGAACTTCAAGTTGCAAAGATACATAGAGAGGCACAGGGATACCATGAATTCTTTTGGGTTGGACGGGAGGCCTCTCTGGTATAAGCTAAACTATCCCTTGCCCAATCCAATTGAAAAAAATAGCTTGAAAAAGATGGTTCAACTCATGAGGAAAAACATTGAAATATGGGCCTTCTAGGCCCTATGTTCCACTTACCTCTTCCCCTATTGTTTTGGCCATGACTGCCTCTACTGAAGAAGCTCATCCTTTATTTAGAAATTATTAGCAACTAGATCTTAACAAACCATACATGACATTCTCTTTATATGAAAAAATGTTTGGCTCATAAATTAACGTAAGACCCATGCAATCCAATCCATAAAATTTATTTAATAATTTCCAAATGAGCAGGGGGTGAAAAGGATTCATGGGATATCTGAGGGGATTGTAATAAGCAAAAAAAGTGATATTATGATAGGGAGTAAGAACATGAGTACTTCTGGAAAAATCATTAAATAACTGATTGTGCAAAAAATATCAAAATATATCAACTTCCATCTATCTCTGTGTCATTTTTTTATCATTGTCATACAAAGTTTTAATTTTATTTTACTGAACAGGGCGTGTAAAAAATGAACTTGGGATCGTGAGCGAATAATACAGATATTGTTCATAAAATAAATTAAATCAACAACAATCATAACTCTGTTTCAATTTCAATCCAAAAAGCATCCACTTACAAGACCAAAAACATTTAATTGTTCCTCAATTGCATACAGATTACTTGTTGTCTTCAATAAAACAATTTTAATTTCCCACAATTCTTCAATTTATATCAATCTATGCATCCTATATAATGACTATGCAAATCATTTCCATTTCCACAATAACAACATAACCATTCAAGCCACAGTCTTGCATGCTCTAATGTTGATCTTTTCTTTTTAAAACAAGCATAATATGCACAACGATTCCCATTATCTATATCCAATATTCATCCCTGGTAATCCAATAATAATAGACCCAACACTAACCACCAACAATCAACTTTCATCAAACAATAATCGGGCCTGATTTAATCACCCACGGGTCCCTTTTAAATCTAGACAGCATCAAGAGAATGTTCAATGAACCTATCATACTAATCCAGGAGGATCTTCACAGTAGATACATTTTCAGTTGGCTTCAAATACTGTCAACATTGTCCAGTCAACAAAGAGCTCACATTGAGCTTTCTGATGCATTTCGAATGAAGTCAATTCAACTTCACATGCTAGAGATATGTCTTGTTGATATTTAGGGGCAAAATGGAATTGTAAAATGTTTAATACATGAGATATTGTTCTCATAATTATGTATTTTTCATTAATTAAAAGGGATTATTTGGTGTAAAGCCATGTTGGCTTTCAATCCCTAGTCTCAAGGAGAGTCCTAAGGAGAGTTGAGATCTTCATGGATGGTTGAGAAATATTCTCAAACCAATTCCTTGAGATATGCCAAGATCCTAATTTAGGGGATCTTGAGAGATATTATCTCCATGAAAATCTTGATGTGGTTGAGATGGAGATGTTATATAAACCTATCTTGGGGGTCAAGAAGAGGGGGGAGAAAGCAAAGAGCTTGTGGAAAGCTTATTGAGAGCTTATTGATTCAAAGGATGTCTTTGTAAAGGAGAAACAAGTTGTAGGCTTGTTTATGTATCCCTTTTGAAGCAGAATCAATAAAGCAGATTCATGGGATTCATGAATCCAGAGATGTAGCTAGGGGGTCTGGTGAACTCCATTATCATATTGTTTTAAATGTTGTATGTGTGATTTTGATGCATTCTCAGTTGGTTAAGTAGAGTTTGTTTTTTCATAAACATGCACAATAGTTTTGACAATTTGATGCTTTCATGTTAATGTATTCATTAATGAGGCATGGTTAATGAACCCTATTGCCCTTATTCACATGAAAATTTTGTCAGTAAAAGATCTTATTTCAAAGATTTGGATGTAGGAAGATTCTCACCAAGTTTTCAGATCAAGTGGTATCAGAGTTGGTCTGACCAATTTTGCAGATTGTGAATATCACCATGGGAAAAGGAGAGAAGAAAACATAAAGACTCCAAGAATTAGAAGAGATAAATCACAGCATTCAAGATGAAAATGCAGAGTTGAGGATACTTTTGTAGGCTATAGAAGAAGATAAGCAAGAGCTTTTAGAGAGGTCTCAGCTTCATGGAGAATTCCTTAAAATAATTATTGAAGAATTGCAACTTGAATTGAAAACCAAGGATGATCTCTTGGCTAAGTTGCATCTTGGTGAATGAATAGAATATAAAGAGCCTTCTATTGTGGATGTGAAAACTCAAACTGAGGTATGTGTTGAGAGTATTTCTTCATGTTCACTTTCATCTCAATATGATAATAATGTTGGCATGAAGCTTATCACTAAAATGGGATACAAAGGAGGTGGACTTGGCATTAATGGCCAAGGAGTCACTCAACCATTTGAGGTGGTACAAAGACCGCCATTTGCAGGTTTGGGTTATGGCAAGGTAGAGATTGGAGAGTGCTCAAATATTGCTAAAGCAAGAGCCACTTCTACATCATTGGATTCCAATAGAGGATCCAAATCAGCTAGTCTTCATCAGATCTGCAACAAAGATGAACCAGGAAGGTATAAAAGTCATTCAAATTCTTTTCTTGAATATAAGAAAAATTATTTATGCATTAGATATTATAACCGTGATGTAGTCAAGCTTCAAATGAAGAAATTTTGGGTTAAGAAGACAGATGTGTCCATGGGAAGTGAGACAAATCCAAAACCACACCTTCCAAGTCCTTCCATCAGCAATGCACAATTGAATGAAAAGCGAAGGAATTTTTGCATCTACTACAAAATCAGTGGCCATTGGGAGAAGAAGTGTTGGAAGTTACATACTGAAATTCACCACAAACCAAGATACAAGAAGACTGTGAAGAGATCGTGAAGAAGGAGGCTCCTTCAACCATTGTAAAAGCATGATTACAAGAAGAAAGTGCTTGGTTTCGGTTGGGTAAGAAGTTGATAATATTTTTGCAATTTTTATTTCTCCTATTTTGCAAATTTTGGAGTTATATGGGGATAGGTATCCTCCCTAATGAAGAAAATGGTCAAAAAATTTATGCCTCAAATTCTAGAGCTAACTATGCCAGATCGAAGAGCTCATTGAGACGATTCCAAAGATTCTTGAATCATGTGAGTCCGGATGGAAAAATTTTGTGTGTTTGGAACAAAAGGATCGATAGATCGTGATTGTCTCATCGATTTGATGTGAATGGTCGTCTATGTGTGGTTGTGACCTTCCTGTCGAGCCTGAGTAATAAGATGGTATAACCCACCTTGGTTTTAATAAAATCATGGATCGTGGGGTTGACTTGTCCTTAGTTGCGATAGTCGCAACTCGCCATTTAGCCGATACCAACATTGCAAAATAGTGGGGAGATCGACTACACTTTTTCTGTGTTGGATTGAAGGGATCGCCATATTTAAGGGCTACAAAAGAGATCCCAAGGCACAATGGCCACTCAGAAGTCGCTATGAAAAAATCGGGGTGCTCGTCAATTAATCATATCCATTCATTCTTGCAAAAATTCTCTTGAGATCGGCTAAGAAATTGTTGTAATTGGTTTTGATTAGTAATGACGCAGCTACTGATTCATGGAAACCTCCATGTGACTATCTTCAAGGTCTATTCATTGATCGATCCTGGTCGAGCAACGGGAGGAGCTCCCAGTTCTTTAGAAAGTTCATTCAGGAATTGCGGCAAACTAATTCCATTTCTGTGACAGTGAACAATATCCTTTAAGATTAAAAAAGAAAATCTTGATACAAGTATGGAGATGGCACTCTCAGCAACCAATTTAATTCTACATTAGACTTCTAAACATCAATGTTGAAATTTTCATAGATATTGTATATTTGTGACTGGACGTAGACTACTAATAATTTACTGCCAGAATCCTATGCACAAGCCTGTTGAGAAATCAACATGGATGCTCTGCTTCTTCCCACTCGATGTGGCATGAAGTTGATACGCTAGATGAGATGAGAATGAAGTTGATAGCGCCACATGAGGTGCCTGTTAGGACCCAGAAATGTCCCTTTTTCATCACATCTTTTGCCTATTTAACCTTATCATCTCTAAGTTAAATGCCTACTATAATGCATGCTAAGACCTTTTTCCCCAGGTATGAATCATTTATCTTTCTTTTATATTTTCATTTACTTAGCATGTTTGATTGGTAACGTTCACATGTTTTACCCATAAAATGATTAAACTAATGATCAAAATGAATAGAACAACCAAGTCTTAAAGAATGGTCGTTGTTGTTACACCAGCTGTTACAGCTATGCACCAATCTTGGAAGCTGTTAGAGCTATGCACCAATCCTGGAAGCTATTACATGACTATTGCAACAGGTGCCACCGATTCTGCTGATACACGATTGTTGTAACAAATGCCACTGATTTTGTTGTTACAGGATTGTTGCAACAAATGCCACCAATCCTGGAAGCTGCTACACCTACTGTTATATGTTTTAACTTGCAAGATTAGTTCTATATCTTGTATGAATGATATCATACGAACAACTTGAGAATAGGGGATTCTCAAGGTTGTTCCGGTTTTGGTTTTAACTGAATGACTCTGACTTTAAATAGAAAAGCTTTTGTAATCAGGGGGACGAATTCAGACTACGAGAAAGTGAAGAGAAGTAAAGCTTATTGTACACAATATTTTTGGCATATCAATAGAAGAGTGGATTGAATTTCTTTAAAGGACTATAGCCTATTTTCCTGAGAGGATTCATTGAGAAGGAAAGGGCCCACCTTCCTCATAGATTCCCCTCTGTTTTGAATTCCAGAATAGTTGTTTTAATGTGAAATATTTATCTGATTAACAATTCTTGAACACAGTTGTTGTTACAGTTCAGTGCTTTCCTGTAGATGCGCTTAAATTTGTCTCATAAGAATTAAAAGTCAATTGTTAAACACTGTTGGATAATTGCTTTTCCTTTTTCTGCATTAGATTAAAATCTTGTTTTCAAGTAAAAGAAAATAAAAGTGCGGACTACTTTCTTGCAATAAGTAGATTTCCTTCTGCAAATAGTAGAGAAATCCTTCCTGCAAAATTAAAATAGAAAGTTAGATTAGAATAGGTGATCCATAATTCTTATACATACATCATTTTAGATTTCAATTTGTGATTTCAATTCTGCAGAACTCCCACTGTGTCAACATAATTGTGTTAGTAATAATTTTTGTTTCTTTTTTTCCTTATTACAATTAGAATAGTGTTGCTTCCATAATCTAGCATAGACTGTGCATAATTATCTTGAAATAACAGACTTCCTTGGGTTGACAATTTATATTGAACACCTTAACTCTCTATTCCCAACATTTTGGCACCGTTGTCGGGGAAGATAATTATAGATTTTTGTAAGAACATTAGTTTTTTTCTAAAGGAATGATTAGTCTGCATGAATAGAGGAACGTGAGGATGTATTCCCCAAAATACTAACCCTACAGGTACTAGAGGACGTGGAGGAAGAAATCCTACACTGGGAAGACAAACATTTGTTGATGAAATAATAGCCAGAGCTGATTCTTCTTCAGGATCTCTTTTTCACCCTACAAATCCTCCAAGAAGATGTAATCTTCAATCATCAGAACTACCCCTTCTTGAAACATCGTTTTCATCAAGGGTTGGAGCTAAATCATAATTCAAAGCCGAAGATTTGTTACCATAAAATCAGCAAGAAACACTGGAGAACATTGAAGATCAAGGAAGTATAGTTCAAAATAGGGAAAATCCAGAAGAAACGATTTATTGGATCAACGGTCAGGTAGTCACTAAAGAAGAGTGGGATTATTTTCATACAGAGTGGAGAGAAAGAGCACATATGGAAAATCAAGGGGATAATGAAGAAGAGTTCCACCATGAGAACCCACAAAACAACGAAGATCAGGTAAATATTGAAAATACTATCTCTAACCTGGTTTTTCCTATTTCTGATGTTCCCACACGAGGGATGGCTCCTATGAAAAACATAACTCTCTCAGCTTTTCCAAATTTTCATGGATTTTCTACTGAGGATCCGGATGAGTTTCTATTTGAATTTGACATTTTGTGTAGAATCTATGACTACACTACCACTGCACAAAAACTTAAACTATTTCCAACTACATTGAAGGGTAATGCGTTAAGATGGTTTATGAGCTTGGGAGGAGAGAACATTTCAACATGGGTACAGATGAGGAATCGTTTCCTGAACAAGTACCAAGACTACTGTCGAACAAGGGAACGAAGGTAGAAATTGTTCAAAATGTCTCAGAAGGAGGATGAGACCCTTGAATAATTTGTGGAACGACTCCAATATAATCTACAAAGGTCTGGGCATCCGGATGTAAGTAAAAACATTTTAAAAACTATTTTGCTAAAAGGAGTTAGAGAAGATTGTTTAGATATATTGAATATTCTTGGCAAAGGAGATATATCTAAAGAATCCTATGAGGACATTGTAGACCTCTATAAAAGATGTTCTTGAGGATCTACAAAGAATAGGTCAGCTACCAAGGATACCACTTTTTCAAGGGTACATAAATAAACCAATGGAGGAGCAACAAGAGAAGAAATAGGTAATCTGTTAGAAAATTTCAAAACAAATATGATTAACTCTTTTGCTTCACAAATTGACACCTTGCAGATCAACAAAAAACAAGCAGAATTAGAGCAAGCATTGTGCATTTTCTGTCTGAAATGCAGGAAGAAACATTCACCAAGGGAGTGCCTACTGAACAGTGTCTAGGTATGTCTTATTTGTGAATTAGATCATGCTACTGACCAATGTCCCTCTCTACCAGAAGTAAAAGCATCAATGAAGGCAACTAATGAGGAATCAAAGGTTGCCTATCTAAATACAAAAAGGAGACAATGACAGCCAAGAAGTCAAGGTATGAACTCTCAATTATCTCCTGCAACACTTAATTATTGGAACAAATAGCCACTATATGGCCAAATGAATGCTTCCCCTCCACATCAGATGTCAACCCCTTACCAAGATCCCAATGCATGGTTACTTATGCCTCAGAAGCACAATAACCATGGACAATGGAACCCATATTGGAGAATCCCTCAACAACACCTTAGTTATCAGATCCATCACCAACCAAACCCTTATCAACAACAGTTCCAACCCCAATACTAGTAGCAATAGCTGCAGTTACCCCCAAATGCCCCACTGAAAAATCCTCCTTTACGACCTCACATGCTTGTGAAACCTAACCCAAACCCAGATAATAAGGTCATTCAGAACATAGACATACACAATATGCTAGCCTTGTCTATTACTCCCATGCCTTGTGATGAAATCAAATTAAGATCAGGGAGAATAGTCGAGCCAATAATTTAAGATGCTCCATCTTCATAGTCAGACAAGGAATCAGGGGAAAGACCATCTGCTAATATAGAAGAATTTGTCCAACTTATAATAGAGTCAGTAGACCCACCATTCCCTGATAAGCTGACAATTACCAAACCTGTGGAATTACCATCTTTCAATCTCTTAGGATAATTGCAAAATACGCATGTTAATATTCCACTATTGCAAGCCATCAGAGACGTCCCTATTTATGCCAAGACTATAAGAGATCTCTATATAAAAAGACCTGGACGAAAACCCAGGGATCTCCTCACCGTGCATGTGGTGGAGGATTTGTCTGAACTGATGTTAGGAAAATCCCCACCTCCTAAGTATGGAGACCCAGGAAACCCTACAGTCACTGCCAAAATTGGACATACATCTTCCCCATGTGCTAATCGACTTAGGGGCAAAAATTAACATCATGCCAATAGAAACTACACAATTGTTGCAAATCAGAACACAAGTCTGACCTAATCCTATTGTTCTCGAATTAGCTAATCATTATACCATCAGACCAGAAGGAGTAATAGATGATTTAGTCATTTTCGTGGATTCATGGGAGTATCCTACTGATTTTTTTGTACTGCAACCCAAAACCCATCTGGGGGGCCACCCTCTAATTCTTGGAATATCATGGTTAGCTATAGCTAATGATTTCATTGGTTGTCGATCTGGTTCCATGACCATCTCTGATGGTTATTACACAAAAAACCTGACCCTGTATCCTCATGCTACACCTAGGTCCGAAACTAAAAATTCTTTATGGATGTATACTAAGGATGAAAATGCTCTGCCTATGCTAACCATAGGAAAATCCTTGACTTTCAACGATGAGAAAGAGGACGAATTAAACAACTGCTTTATCTGTGACCCCTCTGTTGTTACATGGAACACACACCATCGTTTGATTAGAGTCTTCGACCTCGTCATCCAGGAAGATATAAGCTCATAAATGTTCTCGGAAACCACTAACAATGAAAATGATTTAGTTATAATAGTAGTCGTTGTAATAGTAAACGATGTAACAGTAGATGATGAAACAGTTGAATTGTTTCCTAAAGTCAATTCCAAGAGCATTGCTGTAGAAATTGAACCTGGAAAAACCTTGAACATCAATCCCGATTTATCCATTGTTGAAACTCGTCAATTGATGAAATTACTGATTGAACATTAAAGAAGCATTTTCCTGGGATTACATGGATATGAAAGGCATTTTCTCTGAACCATGTACCCACCATATATACATTAAGGAAGAATTTCATCCCATTTTCCAACCCCAAAGGAGGATGAATCCAAACCTTAAAGAAATTGTTAAAGAAGAACTCCAGAAACTTCTCAATGCTGATTTCATTTACCCTATATCAAACAATGAGTGGTTCTCACCTTTGGTTATTGTTCCTAAAAATAATGGGAAATGGAGAGTATGTGTAGACTATAGAGCCCTGAATAAAGAAACGCAGATGGATCACTTCCCTCTTCCATTTATTGATCAGGTTTTATACAATCTAGCTGGGAATTTTTTTTTTCTTTCTTAGATGGATTCAGTGGCTATAATCAGATAAAAATTGCTCCACAGGACCAAGATAAGACCACTTTTACCAGCCCTTTAGGTACATTTTCTTACAAGGTTCTCCCATTCGGCTTGTGTAATGCACAAACCACCTTCCAGAGAGCTGCAATTGGTATTTTTTCTGATATGGTGAATGATTGTATGGAGATATTCATGGATGACTTTACCCCTTATGGAATTTATTTCGATGAAGCCTTGACTAATATGGAAAAATTTCCTAAAAGATGTATACAGTATCATCTTTATTTAAGTATAGAAAAGTGCCATATGTTGATGAGTGAGGGAGTAGTGTTGGGACACTTCATTTCTTATGCAGGAATCCAGGTAGACCCCGCCAAAATCCAGGTAATTTTGGATATTCCAACTCCATCAACTCAGAAAGAGGTCAGAAGTTTTTTAGGGCATGTTTTTTATTACAGGAGATTCATTAAAAACTTTTCCAAACTGCCTTCCCCCTTGTTTTTTCTATTAACAAAAGATGTTGACTTTCGTTGGACTGACAACTGTGAATTGTCTTTTACAGATCTAAAATAGAAATTGTCCACAACCCCCATTTGAGAGGGCCCAATTGGGCTCTTCCGTTTCACATTTCTTCAAATGTCTCTGATACTGCAATCGATGTAGTACTAGGGAAACAGGAAGACAAAGAGCCTTATGTTATCTACTATATTAGCAAGAACATGGCTCCTGCTGAATTAAATTATACAGTTACTGAAAGAGAATTCTTAGCAGTAGTTTATGCAATCAATAAATTCAGGCATTATGTCACGGGATATCCTACTTTTATTCATATTGATCATACAACAATTAAATATCTGATGAATAAACCTATCACTAATGCCAGAGTAACCAGATGGTTGTTACTTCTACAAGAATTTGACATCACTATAGTAGATAGACCTGGAAAAGAAAATGTGGTTGTTGATTTTCTATCAAGATTACATGTAAATGATGATAATTTTCCTATTGATGATTCCTTTCTAGATGAACATTTGTTTGTAGTATCTACTCACTCACCTTGGTATGAAGACATTGCTAATTATTTGGTTGCAGGTACGATACCTCCCCATTTATCTCCGCGAGAAAGAAGGAAGATTATTCAGAAGAGTGCTCGGTATAGTTGGATAGGAGGATACCTTTTCTACACAGGCCTCGATAAAGAAATTAGGAGATGTGTGAGGGATGATGAAGCATATGATATGCTGAAGGATTTCCATGATGGCCCTTGCAGGGGTCATTTTGCTGATAAAAGGACCGGGCATAAAATTTTAAGGATGGGCTATTTTTGGCCCACCATATTTCAAGATGCCAAGAAATACGTTCAAACTTGTGATAGTTGCCAACGAATGGGATAGCCAAATCGTAGGGATGAGATACCTCTACAACCTCAGGTAGTATTAGAACCTTTTGAGATATGGGCCATGGATTTCATAGGGCCCATTAACCCACCTTCTAATCAAAAAGTATATATATTGGTCTATACAGATTACATGACCAAGTGGGTAGAGGCGAAAACACTCATTAGACCCTCAGAAGAATCTGTCTTAGCATTTTTGTTCGAAGATATCTTTGTTAGGTTTGGAGTTCCTAGAGAATTAATAACTGATGGAGGACCCCCTTTCACATCACATAAACTTGAAGTCCTACTCAATAAATATCATGTTTTACATAGAATAACTTCTCCATACCATCCACAAGTCAATGGCTAGGTGGAAAGTACCAACAAATTTATCGAAGCCATTCTTACTAAAACAGTGAGAGAACATCGTCGAGATTAGACAGACAAATTGCATGAAGCTCTATGGGCTTACCAAACTACTTGGAGAAACACAACTGGTTTTTCTCCTTACGAACTAGTATATGGAAAAAGCCATGTTTTCCCATTGAATTCGAAATCAAAACCTTAAGAATTGCATCAGCAGTCAACCTTGACTTGACTATGGCATAAAAGGCCAGATTGCAGTAGCTCAATGAGCTTGATGAAAAGTGGTTGGACGTTATTCATCAAACCTCGGTGATTCAACAACAGAGAATGAAATGGCATGACCAGGTCATCAATAAGAAATTATTCCAGAAAGGAGATTGGGCTCTGCTGTACGATTCGTGCTTTAATGAATTTCAGGGTAAGTTGCATACACGATGGCTAGGACCTTATGAGGTAGACACTATTTTTCCCAATGGGACAGTCAGGTTAATCACTATTGATGGATCTAATACACAGTTACATGCAAATGGTCATCGCCTGCGCCTGTATCAGGGCCCACTATCGAAGGAAGAATTCAAATCTAAATGTGCAGCCGATACAGGTTATCAATTCTTAAAAGGAATGGAGCTTGCTCCTTCCCTTTCTCAACTTTAGGACTTATTTTTCTCAGCCATTGTATATAAATAAACTCGACAAAAATTTAAATTTTTCTGTTTCCTTTTTATTGTGTTTACTATGCTAATAAATTCAGCCTTAAAGGGTATCAAGCAGTTTTTGTGTGTGTAGGTGAACAACAAGGATGACTACAAAAAAGGCGACAAACGATTAGTTGATGGAAGTTGAAAAACTTCCTAAAAACTAAGTGTTGCAACGTTCGACTGATTTTCTGTTGTTACACCCTTTTTCCAACAAATTGGCTGATTTTCTATCGTTACACCCTTTTTTCGACAAATGGCTGATTTTCTGCTATTACACCCATTTCTGACAATTTGGCCGATTTTCTGTTGTTACACCCTTTTTCCGACAAATTGGCCAATTTTTTGTTGTTACACCCTTTTTCCGACAAATTGGACGATGTTTTGTTATTACACCCATTTCTGACAAATTGGCCGATTTTCTTCTCTTACACCCTTTTTCCGGCAAATTAGTCGATTTTCTGCTATTACACCCATTTCTGACAAATTGGCTGATTTTCTGCTATTACACCCATTTTCGATAAGTTGGCCAATTTCCCTACCATTACACAATGGTCGCTTTTTCACAATTTTCTTTTTTGACCATCTTATTTGATGTTACACCTACCTTGGCCATTTTGGTCGAAGTACTTGCTGATACACAGATCATTGTTATTTTGTCTTGCCACTTCACTCTTTTGTTTTTTTTCGCATTTTTTCCAAGTGTTGCTACTCCATCTCTACACTCTTTACATGTTGCGGCACCGCTGATTTGTTCATACTGCAGCTATCATTTTCCTCCTTATCTAAGAGAAAGTGTTGTTTCATCATTACTTGACTTCACATCTGGCTACTTCCAACTGATTATCTCTAGAAAGGACTCCATATCTGCTCCAGTTGTCATATCAGTATTTCTCACGCTATCCTTCATCATGTCAGTTATTCCATGCAACTCAGATGGTAGTTCGATAGCGCAATCACTCTGACAGACAGTTATGTGCGGTAAGACATGAGGTACGTGACTAATACTAAGTGTTAAAGTAATGAATATATAAAAGCATGCTTTCCCATTTTTCTCACCACTTGTGCTAAATTGATCCACCTGGAGCAAATCCGATTAGTTGGGGGGGGGAATCCAAATCTAGTCATCCAAACAATATTTTATACTCACCTTCACCACCTTTTCCACCACACTTCTTTTCATTGAGGCATTGTATTCTACATGCAAACCACATTCGAACCGGCTGTGTTTATGGTTTAGGTGCTAGTCTCTCCTCCTACGTGACTGTTAGACTCTCAAGCAACATCATGGGAGGATCAGTTGTGAGGTATGAACCTGCAAATTTGGACACTTTGTTGTTGCACCAAGAGGACTACCAAATATTTCTGTAGGCCGGCTGGATACCCTATTTTAAGAAGCTGAAAGAGTTTAATGAGGACGAGGTATTGGAGTTTAGTCAAAATCTCACAAAGAATATTCAATGGTGAATGGGGTAAGGATTCCAGTATCAGAGGAAAGCATCGTTGTTTTCATAGGGTTACCAACAATAGGGGACCGATGGTTTAACATAAAAATTCATCTTCCAGATGCTCAGAAATCTTTCCTCGTTAACAATGAGAAAATTCGGACAAAAGGCCGAGGTGCGAATGTCAATTCCTTACTAGCGCCCTGGGGGAAAGTTGCAGAATTTGTCAAAAGGTACATTACCTGTGAAGGCAGGTACCAACTTGTTTATTTTTATGATTTCATCTTATTATCACTTCTATGACATTGAAAATTCATAAACATTCCTTATTATCTACTCCATTGATTGAATAACATGGCTCATTTTGTAAAAAAATCCCAAAACCCCAAGAACTACCTTTCTAATCATAGACTCATCGGACTATTGATTCGCAATGGTATGGACATTTCCAATAACCCATTACCTGTTGTAGTAGACTAGCCACCTTCTATACCTACAAATATGCCAGGACCTCTTCAGGAGTCTCTACCCTCAGCTGCAACAACAGTCCAAACCCCTACTGTCGCTGCCCGTAAGACAACCCAGAGAAGTAAACACACAATTCATGGCCATCCTAGCACCAACCAGAAAAGCCTTGATGAAGGTGAATTAACACAGCCTATAGCTGTGATTGTGAAAAATGCAGAACAACCAGCTATTACATCGAGCCATGCATCCCAGCCCTTGGCCACAACAAATGTTATTGAAAAACTACCCCCTTCTCCTAAACAAAGAACCCTTGTTCATGTATCTACATTACCTAGAAAGTGCACAAGGTTAGAACGGTCCACTACAACAACAATTTTGACTACCCCTGTTGCACCGGCAGAGACACCTATTATTTCAACAACTGTTCCAAGTCCTACTATCACTACAGGTAGAATATCTCAGAAAAGAAAACATCCATTCAAGTGAAAATGTCAGAAAGACCTGGGCCCCATTATATCAGTAGCAAATCAGAACCCCTCTTCCTCTATGACTAAGAACTCTACAAAGATACGTATACCAGGAATTTGTGCCCAAAACTACAAGCCACTATTGTCTCACTTCAGACTGAATGTACTCCAATCATAGTAGAATCATCAACTTCGCCTGATGATTCTGTGGATCATACATCAAATAACGATGTCCAAATCATAGTAGACCCAGGTATACCTGAATTTCCTACTTGTATGGTTGAGGAAGAAAAACCTCTTCCACCTCCATCAACGAAGAAGAAAGCCTCTTCTTTCGTTTCTGTTTTACCAAGGAGAAAAACCAGGTCTACCATCTTTGCAAAAGCAACAATTGGATGGCAAGCTATGGAATAGGCTATTCTTGTTCTTTGTCCATTATCCACTACGATTGATGAATAGACTGTTACACAAGAACTAGTCTCTTCGATTAAACTAACAGTGCTAGTAGAGACACCTACAAACAATGGGACAAGTATACAAGGACAAGTCAGGCAGGAGGAAGTTGTTACACAAGAACCAGCTATCCAAGAAGTGTTTGTTCCACAGGAAGAAGACATGATAGACACAATTGTTACACAAGAAACAACTATCCAAGATGAGCATGTTCCATAGGAGGAAGTCATGACAGACACAGTTGTTACATAAGAAACAGTTGTTCCAAAAGAAACAACTATTAACAATGTAACTGCTCCACAAGAACCAGTTACAAATAGTGTTGAGGATGTACCACTTGCCCAACTATTTTCCCAAATTGAGACAAAGATACGGCATACATAAAACTCCAAAATAACTATGTTGATAACAGAGAATGGAAGCCTCAAAGAAGAGTTAAAAACCCTGAAACAAGAATTGGAGACTGCTCGACAGAAGAATCCAGAAGGGATTACTCTGGACATCCTAGCACTCACAAAAGCTATTATGGATAGAAATAAATAACTCATGTGATTTGAGTGTGGAAACATATACTTTGAGCCAGTTTATAAGGTAGTAAAAGTGTCAGTTGCAGGATGTCCAACAACTCTCTCAGTCAAGACTGAACATGCACTTACTGCTACACATAAAATAGCACAACCGAGAAGATCTCAACATCATAAGGCAGTTGTTGGTTTACCAGCATCTTTCAAACAAGAACCTTTGTTTCCCTCACCAATCGATAGTCAAGCAACTCAAACAAATTTTGTTCTTCAAGACAAAGCAACTCAGACAGATTGTTGACACCACAAATTTTCTTTTTAGCACATCATTTTACCATACAAGCACTTATCAATTTCTCTTAACAGTTTTGCACTGGAGGAACCAGTTCCCTAATTTAGCTACAGAGTAAGGTTTGAATGTGTTTTGCATGAGGACATGAAATGTCTTCAGTTGGGGGGCACGTTAGGACCCAAAAATGTCCCTTTTTCATCACATCTTTTGCCTATTCAACCTCATCATCTCTAAGTTAAATGCCTACTATAATGCATGCTAAGACCTTTTTCCCCAGTTATGAATCATTTATCTTGCTTTTATATTTTCATTTACTTATCATGTTTGATTAGTAACGTTCACATGTTTTACCCATAAAATGATTCAACTAATTGTTCGTGCTCTTTTCGTCAATGAGTGAGCAAAAAGCGAGCACTTACATGCCTAGTTGGGCTCCTCTAGTCATGACAGCTGCAATGCAAAAGGTTAGAAAGAAAATAGTAAAGGTATGAACAAGAATTAAACAAGAAAT
>SNQJ01S0078007.1:13877-26673 GCA_010110895.2 Picea sitchensis | reverse complement strand
CCTTCGTACAAGTGTCACCCATCCCCCACGTTTCTCCATTAATTATTTTCTTTAATTAATTAATTGTCTTATTTCCCTCACCCACCTAGAGTTACTCCTAAAATCACTCCTAGGTGTCCCTAGATTCCCTTACAGGTTTTAAAAGCTTTCCCTAAAAATAAATTGCTAAATCAATTTAAAAATAGAAGGTTCTTAAATGCAGATTCTTTTCTAAGTTGGTTTCCCACTTTTTACCATGCGTTCCCCTCTTTCCCTCTTTAGGTTACCACCTTTCCCTAACTTCCTAATTTTTATATTTCCCTCATTCCCCTTTCATTAGAGCTAAAAACAACAGCTTTGCAATTAACCTCTTTTTCCTTTTATGATTAATTTAGTATCTTTTTTTTTTTTTTTTAAACTATCAAAAGTTAAAATAATTAAATCTCTTCCTTACATTTTATATCCACAGATTTTATTTAATTTCTTACTCTCTTCATTTTACCCCAAAAATTTATGAAGACCAAAATTATTACTTAAGTGGTTTTTATTTTAAATTTTATTATTTTATTTTTATATGGATATTTTCTTAAGGGTAGACAAAATTTTACCCCTAGTGAAGTTTTAGACTTAGAACTTAGATTCTGACTGGGCGACATTTAATTAGGGAAGTTCTTTTAAAATTTCTTAATGTGTTGTTTGTCTTAGGTCCATCTAGGTTCATCCCTCTATCATCATCAATGAAACGTGCTCTTCAGGACGCACTAGGTGCTCCAAGGGTGCCACTCGCCTCATTTGTTCCTTTGCGCGATGTTCCTTTCAGGATGCACTATGTGCTCCAAGGGTGCCACTCACCTCATCTGTTCCTTTGTGCGACGTGCCCTTCAGGATGCACTACGTGCTCCAAGGGTGCCACTCACCTCTTGACTGATTGGTAGACAACAATAACCCCTGGAGTCAACACTCCGCCAGGTGAACTTGTGGGAGACTAAAGTATTCTAAGGAATAAGGCCCCTGCCTTATTGCACTCCCCTTATAATCATCGTGAGCGACTGTCGCAGTCTTCCCTCACGGAATTGTGGGTCCTCTCAAACTAGGTAATCGTTAACGTACAGTTCAAGCCACGATGGGAGTGCTAGTAGGCTGTGGGAGGGCTACTGTCCACACCTCTCCGTCAACCTCTCTGGTAGTCGTGTGCGACCCCTTTACTCCATATGTGAGTCTTGTCAACAAGCTATCGTCAGCCTGCATCATTAACAAATCATGTCTGAACATATCCATAACATATCATCTAGTCAGATGCACTAATATCACATTAAAACAATCAAACCCTAATGACACACTCCCTGACTCGATCCAGAGTCCAAGGGGTTCCATCGATGCCTCTACATCCTCAAGTTCCAAAACCCTGCACACTCAATAAAACCGAGTCAATAGCACCTGTCTATGTCAATGTAGTAAAACAACATGTCATCTACCCATAACGCATCACAATCAAAGTCAAATGTTTTAATAACATAATAATTTGAATCACTTGCGAGAAAGTGTCCTCAAAGAATAAGTTTTCTCAGTGCACCAGAGTGGGATGTTACAAAAGTCGACATAAATAAGAATATATGATATTATCATCTATGATACCAAAGGATAAAATGAGGCAAAGTTTTCTTGGGGATTGGGAATTGACATCAACAATCAAAGGGAGGTCAGGGAGGTCAGGGCACTATCAAACTCTGTATATGTTAAACAAAAAGGGTATTACTATCGTGATGGTTGTGGGGATTCATCCATAATCATTCGACCTCTCTCAATGTGAATTGCCCCTTAAACAATAGACTTGCTAGAATCATTCAAAGATCCTTGTATTTAGCCAAAGAGTTCCCAACCTTGAAAATTTTCAAGTATTAAGGTTACAAAATAAAAAAATACAGATCACCAACCTAATGTTGGGGTCTACATGGAGGAAGGATTATTAGCTATGAATGAGGGGGTCATATTACACAAATCCATGCCACAACATTGATTAAATGCAACTTTAAGAATCTCCCCTTGAAGAGATGTAAGTGCAAGCAAGTTGGACTGGTAAGGGAATTAAATCACACATTCCTAGTTAATGAGTGAAGCTATAAGGAGTATGAAGATGTAATTTCCCCTTGTGGGTGGATTCTCACTTTGGGTATTAAAATAAATTCTCGGTATTTTTCATTCATTCTTGGTTTCGATCACATGGTAGTTATTTGGAAAGAGGGGATGCTTGAACTCTTGAAGGGTGGGAAGATGATTGAGCTATTGTAAGCCTACTCGTCCATTTGAATAAAATTTTCTATCCTCACCATGGGCTTGGGTAATTATGGGTCATTGTCATTGTAAAAAACATTGTTGTGTGTTGTGCGACTTGATGCTCATGAAATGAGGAATGAAAAGGTTTGAAAGGGAGTTGATTGAGATACAACATTTTGCAAGAAATATTCCTTTGAAAAGAAAGCGATGGGAAGAAGAATGGTATGAGAAGTGGCTATGAAAAATAGGGAGAAAGAAAAAAGCATGGTGGAAATGAAGTTGTTTATGCATGCATTGACAAAAACAATTTGAATTGGAAAAAATGATGTGATCATTAGTAGGTTCTTGGGTTGATAGAGTGGTGGAGTATTTGTGAATTCCTTCTAATGGTGATATATCTCCTACTCCAATTTCTATGACCATTGGATTCTCCTTCTCCATTTTTGTTGGGCTTTGTTTCTAATGTGGTTACCCTTCATTAAGATTAATATAAATATATTAAATCTTTACAAAGAAAACATTATTTATTTCATGCCATTATGTTGTTTCTAAGATCAAATGGTTTTGTCATACGATCATTAATATCACTTTTTTTTTCATGGGTTAGCACATTATAGTAATGTGCAGATTGTTTTGAAGATGAGATCTTATATTTCGGTAAGTTGTATACTCTTCTATCACAAAATATTTTGTCTCCTAATTTTCGTGAATTACAAATTTGTACAAATTATTTCCTCTTTGAGTATTTTTGTTCTTATCACTTCACATTTTCACTATGAATCTCATGGAATAAAAATTGTACTTAAATAATACTTGAATTTAGATTAATAATAAATTCAAAAACATGTCAAAAATATTTACACACCAATTGCCAATATTAGTATCAAAATATAACCTTACAATACATGAGTGCTAAAAAAATGTCCATATCTAATGTCTTTGTCAAGAAAGATAGTCCAAAATCACCCATTCTTGACATGTTCTCACTGAGCAAGTTGTTATGACCAAACAAATTTTCCTCCACAATTTCAATACGCACTGTATGTATTAGACTCTTCATCAATCAAACCCATTTGTATAGCATGGTCACTGTTAAGGCATTCTATTTTTGTACGTCTTTCGTTGATTTAGTTTTGAAGGCATGGAAAAGGAATCCCAACATGTTGAAGATGTCTTTAGCATGTATGAGCCATACACTTTGATTTCATTCTTTTTTTCAAACTAGATCTTAAGTGACCCAACTAGCCTAACATGTCAACATAACAAATAAAGGGGTGTTGTGCATCTCAAGGAAAGTCTTAAGAAATTGTTTTATTGTTCAATCTATCCATCTACCTCTTGGAAAAACATGTCAATCACTTTTCCCAATGTAATAGTAGCATGTTCAAATCATAAAAAATGAATGTTGGAAAAAGATGTTAATTACTTTTCACAATGTAACAATATGTTCAAATTGTAAAAATGGAATGTAGAAGGAATTTGCAATTTTTTTATTCCTTTCTTTTAAGAAACAATTTCTTTCCCAAAATATATATTTTGATAAATGAAAAAAAGATGAATAAAGTATACTAGTATTTTCCTAGAAAATCTTTCTTTTTGTGTGTCTTCTTGACACTATTTTCATTTTCATTCGTTAGCATTTGATTTCTTTGTATTTACATTAACCAATAACGTTTTTCATAATAAAGGAGCTACCTAATTTTGAGAGCTCTTGAATGTAGAAGGAATTTCCAATTTTGTTCCTTGCTTTTAAGAAATGATTTATTTAAAATATATATTTTTATAAAAGAGAAAAATTTGAATAAAGTATTGTAGTATTTTTCTAAAAAATATTGTTCTTGTGTGTCTTCTTGACACTATTTTCATTCCTTAGCACTTGATTTCTTTGTATTTACATTAACTGATAATGTTTTTCATGGTATAGGAGCTATCCAATTTTGAGAGTTGTGTCCCAAAGTTCTCAATAGATCTATTGGTGGTTCATGATAGAGGTGTTTGGATTTAGTGGAACAATTGAGGCTAAGTAAAAACAACTAAAAGAGATCTTAAAATGGAAATGATGGTGTATATTGAGAAGTTTAAGGATAATAAACTTCACTATTTGGAATATAAATAAGATTTATAGACCATTGTTGTTGGGACACCAACACATATAAACTATGAAGAATGGATGCATATGGATGAGTAAGTATGATTTGCAATATGCCTTTTCCTTATATATTCTATGATTTTAAATGTATTTGAAGCCCAATCAAAAAAGTATGTGGGAGAACCTAAATGATTTGTACATTTAAAACTCATTGGTCAATTTAAGATTTTGTTGAGAAGAAAAGGCTTCCGCACTAAAAATGAAGGTAGGAGTAAAGTATGTTAATCATTTAAATAAGTTTACTACATTAATGAGTTAATTATATTATATTGGATAAATTTCATGGAGTTATGGAAATTCATCTATTTATCTCCTCTTTAATATGCTAGATCCATGGTGGAAATTGGTAATATCTCTCAGTGGATCCTATGGGGATAGTCCTAAAATTGAGGCCATTTTTGGACAACTATTGAGTGAGGAAACATTTTGACTATCAACATGCATGTAGTTAGTTTTAGAGACATTATTTATAGGATGATTCTATAGATAAAGAAAAGACAATGGATTTCATGGTCGATTCAACTCCAAGAATAGATCTACTAGTAGAAAGATGCAAATTAATTTAATGTGGTGTCTTGGAAATGAAATTGACAAGGGCATATAAAGAATGAATTCCCTCTCTATAAAGAAAATAGAAAGGAGGATGCCACTATGCTGGTCCCTATTAGCAAGGAGGACGAGAAAAAATGGACATTGATTTTAACAACTCATGTCTATCCACTCAATCCTATAGTGAAGCATGGATTATGAACTCTAGTGTATAATTCCACATGACTCCACATGGGGGGTGGTTTGATTCCTATGAATATTTGTATGGAGGGAACATATTATTATGATATGAAAAATCCTATAATGCAATAGCTAGAGCATCCATTTCAATAACATATATAGATGGAATAATTAGGTATTTTCCTAATGTGGGACATGTACATGGGTTGAAGAGGAATCTTGTTTGGGTAATATAATTCACTAATGGAGGAGTTTATGTGATTTTCACAAGGAATATGTGCAAGCTTGTGAGAAGTGCATTGGGATTGCTTAAGTGCATTAGGGATGGCATTGTCTACAGATTGAATGTTACTACAATTGTTGAGATTGATAGTAATTTTGCAACCATTGAGAAGAGCCAAGCCACCGAGGAAGAATATAAATGAGATGAAGGACACACTATTTTACATAAGATGGTTGGACACTTTAATTAGTAAATTCTATAGGACATACGCTACAATGGAAGGGTTAAATGTTTCAATTTTAATTTTGATTCTTTTGAGTTTTGTGAATTATGTGTATGTTGGGTAAACATGCAAGGTTTAAGTTTTGATCAAACTCTCATATATCTAGAGATATATTAGCTTAGGTACATTCAAACATATGTGGGCCTCTATTGGTGTTGTTAATTATTATGTTTCCATTTTTATAGATAATTTTAGTAGGAAGACATGGATTATGTTTGTGAAGAAGAAAAATGAGATATTTACCTCGTTCAATAATTTTGTTGCTATGGTGATGTGGAAAACTAGTAAAATGGTTAAATATATAAGAATAATCACATGGAAGGTTTCTCCTAAGAGTTGGATGCATTTCTTCAAATGCATGGGATTGAAAGGCATAAAACCATACCATAATCTATACAAAAAAATGGAGTGATAGAGAATACTTTTGGTCTAAAGCAATTGTAATAGATTGTTACTTTGCAACTTAATTTTTCACCTAGCTATACCCTGGTTGAAAATATACTAGAGGAAGCTTTGAGTGACAGCAAGCCATATGTTTATCACTTGAGAGTCATCAATTTTAATGATTATATGCATGCCACTAAGAAAAATAGGAAAATGTTGGATGGAAAATGCAAAAAATGTGTGTTAATTGGATATGGAGATCTTATTGGAGTAAAGTGATAGAATTTATGGATTATAAATGAACATAGGAGTAATTATATTTGATATGATATCTTCATAGAAAGAAACCTAGAGAGTTTGAACATCAAAAGGAGGAACTTGATGAAATAATGGTGTTGTGAAGAGTGGTGGAGAATCAAATTCCATTACCAAAGGAGTAGAATTAGGATGAGGAACATTCATATTTTTTTATTCATAAGTAATAGTCTCACAAAACAAACAAGTCTTTACACAAAATGAATCTAGGGGCTTACAGTAAAAGATCCAATCCTATTAGTGCAACTAGAGTATAACTCAACTCCAATACAATATACATTCACATTGGAGGAACCCATAATGTAAACCAATATCATACCCATGGATTATAACATAGGAGTGTTATCCAAAACAACTTAGTAGGTTAGAAGAAGCCACATAGCTAGGAATAAACACAAAAGTTATGGTTATGGTGGTGAATATTTTGATAATTTTGGTGGTTTGTCTTCCATTGGCACGGAGCCTAAAATTGTTGAAGAGGCTCTACATTGTCCTAAAATTTATTAATGGAAAAAAAAGGAAGAAATGGTATCTCTAAAACAAAAAAATACATGGGTTTTGGAAGAGTTTCCAAAATACACGAGGAATGTTTGTTGAAAATGGGTGTTGAAAAATAATTTTAAGGTTAGTGAAACAATGGAGAGATACAAATCAATATTGATAGAAAAAGGATATTTCCATGTCAAGGAAAATATTACCAAGATACTTCCTCACATGTAGAAAATATGAATTCTGTGAGGATTCCATTTTCTTTAGTAGTAACCTATGATTTAGAAGTTGAGAAAATGGATGTCAAAGAAAATGGATGTCAAAGAAAAAATTCTTCATGGGGATTAAAAGATGAGATATCCATGGAGAAAACTATAAGTGATTGTGGTAGGAGGTGAGCACTTAGTGTGCCATATCAAAAAATCATTCTATGTATTGAAAAATCCTCAATGGAATGGTACAAACAATTGATTGGGATGTGATAGAAAAAGTTTTTTCAAGAAGTATTGCTATTTGTTGTGTTTTTAATAAAGAAGTAGGTGATAAGTTTGTAATTTAGGTCTTATATATATTGACAATATATATATTTTTTGTGAGAATATAGGATTAATATAAGAGACACCAAAATACTTGTTGTCCAAGGAATTTGATATGTAATATGTTAGTGTAGTACATTGTTGTCTTGGAATTGACGTAAAATGAGATAAAAAAATAGAAATATATGGCTTAATAAAAAGAAGTATATTGAGAAAATTATAAATTAATTTGGGATGGATAATTGTAAAGTAGTAAAAACACCTTTCCATGTGGGAGTTAAGATGTGTATTGTAATGTTTCGTAAAAATCAAGAGTAAAATGAATATGAATCTAGACCACCATATGGCTAGAGTTGTAGGCTTTATTATGTATGGCATAATATGCACAAGTCTAGACATTGAACATGTAATGGGAGTAGTGAGATGATCTATTATTGATCTTGGAAATGAAAATTAGATGGATATTAAAAGAATATCCACGTATCTTCAAGGAACCAAGGATTATGCCTTATGTTTCCATTATCATGGTAATAACATTTTTTATTTACATGGGTTTGGTAATGGAGATTGGGTTGGTGACGTTGAGAAGAGAAAGTCCACAAGTGCATATGTATTTAGTTTGTTTGAATAGATAGTACTTTGGACAAGCAAGAGAAAATCCACCTTTTCCCTTTGTTGTTCGAAATTAGAATATGTTGCTACAATAAAAGATACTAAAGAAGATGTGAACAAATATGGAGCATCAAATCTAGTGTCACTATCCAATGCATTTTTTGAGGAAAAATTCAACTTGGGATAAAAAAAATCATGACATGACACATGGAATTATGATTTGCGTCAAGTTCACATCACTAGATTGTCATGTTGTTTTACATACACTCTATAAGACATCTTAGTGAAAAAAAATATGACTAAAATAGTTGGTTTTTGTCAATTTAACTCAAGTTTGCATCACACATTATTGTAAAAATACATTTAAAAGTCACTTTTTGTCACATTTGTGTCAAACTCATGTATGGTGTGTCACATCAACATCTCCATGCATCCATCTAAGAATCAATATTTCATATTTTGTGTCATAATTGTGGTCATGCTATAGCTGTAACATCGTCAAAATATGGAACTTTTGAGTCCTTTTTCCATGATATTTACATATTTTGAGAATCATATTTCATTAATCATGCATCATTGTTAATAAGAAAAACATTTAAAACGCTGATATCCTATAAGGAAATCAGGAAAAACTACGTCTTCAATATTTGACCATTTACTGGAAATCTCTGATAGTGTCCTTCGAGTGTTTGTAATCATAATGTGCTAGGATCGAGTTTTTCTATAACAATAAATGGTCCCAACTAAATATGATGAAACTTAGCATGTTCCCATTTCTCCTCATGAGCCTTCAAATACTAATTGTGATAGAAAAATTTCATTAAACAATGTATGAGATGTTTAGTAGATCAAGCCTTTTATTAAAAGAAATAACAAAGAGAAATCAAAATTTAAAAATCCTAAAAATAAATCTAAATTTAAATATGTAGCTATGATATAAATTTCAAAATAGATGAGAGCCTCATTAATTAAATTTATTTTCAAAAGAAAAGAGAAGCTTATGAGTAATCAAATATAAATTCTTTCACTTAAAGTATTCTTGCTTCATGATATTCGAATAAGAGTATAAGTAGTGAAAACAAACTTCCCTCACTATATCCTAATTATGGTTCATCTTGAACTTGATATTAACATGTTTCCATAACTGCATTATTCAAGTACACAAAAGAAAATAAATCTACGTATGAAATAAGAAACACAAACTAAGCTAATTAACCTACTCTACACTACTTTAATGATCATAACACTAAGTGAACTCAAATTTCCAATACAACCATCGAAGAAATTACAATCCAAAAAACCCAATAAAAATACTAATCAATAACCACAAAACATATGTGTGGAAATAACAGATAAAAAGCAATGCATCATGCTTCCCACTTTGATCCCACTCACAATCAAGGAAATTGTAGCCTTACCATTTTTTGGAAACCTTTTAAGATAATATTCTTCAAGCCAATCTGTAATCCTATCATGAAACTTAGAATGCAGACGATAACCTTGTTCAATAAGATTCATAAATAGTAGATCGATTGGAAAAATAAAAAAAAATGAGGATCTGTCATAGTCAATGAACAAATACAAAGTGTGGTGATGTTTAAAAATTTAATTTTAATGCTTTCACTCAAAGAACCAAGAACTATAGATGAATCAAATAAAATAGATATAAATTTGTGGTGATCGAAAGTTATAGAAATCAAATTATCAAATATTTGATTATCATGTACATAATTCAAAAACAAATGTTTTTTATGAGTACAAGAATCATCAACTTCAATAAGAATGGGTTCATTGGTTTTATAAAAAATTGGTCAAATATAAATGTCTTGCAATCTACCTTCTTCCCTTATGAATGGTTGAAAGGAAAAAAACATCAGCTGATGTTAAAAATCCCAATTCATTAGTTTTATATTTAATAGTTGAATCACGAGCAATCAACGTATGAAAAAAATCAAATTTCAAAGGCGCATCATTAGATAACGTAGATAAAGTTTTATGCACATCAAAATCTAAGAATAAATTAGGATGTATGGAGTAAAAAGAATTAGAGACAAGGAAATGAAAACGATCTCTTGAACTAGAATAAATATTTTCTATAAAATTTTCAAGAGATTCATCTTTCCTTACCTCATCAATTTTACTATGATTTGGTGATGAAATTTCAAACATGTTATAAGAAATTTGTTTGGGATCAATATGTTCATTTTCAAAAAGAGCATCTAAACTTTCAAGCATTATATGATCACCTGAAACCCCTTCCTGTATGATTGGAAAATCAATGTTTTCATGAAGAATTTCATGGAATGTATCTAGCCTTTCTTTTAAATGTGGTAGAATTGTTTGATCAATATTAGTAATTTATTTTTCAATTTGAGGATCAATTAACTTCCGCTAATTGATAAAGACACAAGTTTATGTGATTAATTTTTTACATTTAATAAATAAAATTAAAAATTTACTTGTTCACCACCTCATTGCCACTTTAAGTGATTAAGAATTGATTATACTTGTGAGATCCCCATTCGGTATGATTGCTACGATGTACAACCAGTAAAATCACCCTTAATTTTTTTTTGTTTTTTTTTTTTGTGTGTGTAGGAAGGTAATAATGACATTATACTCAACATCGCAACATGATGACGAACACAACGCATGCAACTCACACAACAACAACATAACGACCTAACATAACATCACATCAAGCATCTAGAAGCAATGTATGACATTCAACCAACGAAGAATAAGAATGACTACCCGCCCGTCCTACCCTGCAATGGTTAGGACCTTCAAGACACATAAACAATGCTCAAGCCCATGTTCCCATCGATTTTGACCATTTAAGGTCTCAAGGCTGGCGACTGTTCTGAGGAACAAGGAAGTGTCTACATCCCACCCGACACAAGCATACCAAGCCTACTAAGCTAAGGACAATCATCCTAACAACCCCACGCACCCAAAATTAATTACACAAGTAACTAGAACCCTTAGAGTGAGCAAACGAACACATTGAATGTTTACAAACCAAGTACAAACATTAATTAAAATGAAAAACAACACCTTCAATGGGAAGCGCAAGCTAAAAATGACTTCGTCAACAACCCAACCATTAATCAAGGCTAAATGGTCAATATCTATGATTTAAATTGGCGTTACTTACAGATCAATTAACCAGTCTAAATTCCATTAGTCAACGAGTTACCAACCGAACGTAACATGAATTATGACTCAATTTAGCGAGTCTGAGTTACCACTTAGGCGATATCTATAAATCCAACTAACATCAATTACATATCTAATTTAGCAAGTCTAAAATTTGCAATCTAGTCTTTACTCACCATACTAATTTTAATATTTAATACAACCTAAATGGGCAATTCTATATTAATCTGAATCCCCATCCAACTAGCCATAAACTTGAATAACAGCATTAGCATTCTTAAAGTGGAATGCTACCATTAGCACTTATGAAGAGTTAAACCTCAACATTAGTCTAGCTATAATGACTGAACTAACCACACTAGTTGTTTATTATCATTGAGGAGGAAACTGCCAGGTAATAACATTGTTGTAGAAAATCAACAAGGTAATTACATATATGTTACATAACAATTCATTACAGTAGTTAACAAGGCATTTAACATAATGATTAACATAATCAATTAATTGAGCAATAACAAGGTAGTTTGCATGACTATTTTCATAACAAGTAATATAGCATGAACAAGGCGATTATCATGTTAATTAAGATAACAATTAATACAACAGTAGTGAGGCACTTTATATGACGATTAACATAACGATTAATAGTGCAATAACAAGGCAATTTACATAACTGTTAACCATTTAACTCGCTGCAACATTTAATCAATAAGTAGGAATTTGCTGACCATTCACAGTGATGTAGCAATTGTTCTAGCATTTAGTAAGGTAATTAATATAGCATTTAACATTGCAATTAACAACCCAACTAATTGTGTTATGGTAAATTCGTGGTTATTCCAGCAAGCTCAGTCAACATTTTAAAGGCAAAAATCATGGGTAATTACAGCAAGCTCTCGCAACATTCTAAAGAAAAAAAAATCGTGGGTAATTACAACAAGCTCCAGCAACATTCTAAAGGCAAAATCGTGGGTATTTAAAGAACAATCTAAGCCAATCTTTAAAAGAAAAAACATGGGTAATTTTAATAGCAATCGCTTCGCATTTTAAAGGCAAAAATCGTGGGCAATTAAACAACAACTCAGTCACATTTTGGATGGAAAAATCGTGAGAATTTAAACATGAATCTCAGTCACGTTTTGAATGGAAAATTCGTGAGCATTTAAAAAAAAATCACAGCCTCAATTTAATGGTGAAAAACATTTACAGGGACACACCAGAAGGAAATGCATGGCTATCTGTATTTTAAATATGAAGAATGATGTGCCCAAAATGCACCAAAAGGAAATTCATGTTGCCATCATCATTTAAAAGGGAAAAACGCTGGCAAAACATAGACATGGAAATGAATTCGTTTTCCATTGCCAAGATACCAATGCCACACAGAAAGGAATACAAAAACGTTTTTCATTTCCTGGACACAAATATAAAATGCAGACAGGAAATCAAATCGTTTTTCCCATTCCAGGATACCAATACAATGCAGTAATACAAAACTTTTTTTTTCATTTCTCGGACACAATATAAGATGCAGACAGGAAATCAAATCGTTTTTCCCATTCCAGGATACCAATACAATGCAGACAGTAATACAAAAACGTTTTTCATTTCCCAGACACCATTATAAAAAGAAGATAGGAAATAAAACATTCTTCCCATTGCCA